>JAGFPH010003219.1:123990-139194 GCA_018207615.1 Philaenus spumarius | reverse complement strand
CTGAAAACTAACAATTTTTAAAATGTTTCAATAATTTACTCAAAATTTGAATGGCTGTAACTCAAACAGTATTTAATGTAACATTTTTTATTTTCATAAATATAAACTCTTTCATTTAAAATAAACGTATTTGATGTGATTAAATTTAATATTGTACACTTCTACCAACAACTTGAATTTTTCAATTACAATTGTTTTTTTTTTACATTTCATATTATTTATTTCTTGGAAGTGTACCCACAATTCAAACAGCTGTATCTCAGAAGCTATATTCATGGTATAAACCCCATTGTAGTCACATATTAAAGCTACTTTTCTCTACTTTAAAGTTAGTCCTTATTAGTTTTGCTAAAAACTCCTTATTTCACAGCAAAAAAACGAAAATACTATGTAAAAACTAAGATTTTGAGATTTTTTAAAATTTGCTCACATTTTGAATGGCTGTAACTCAAACAGTATTATACTCAGGAAGATTATTTTAGTTTTAAATTGTGGCAAATTGACTGTTCTTTAAAAAAGGACTGGTTGATTTTCTTGTCAAACCAGTCCTTCATGCTGAAAATTTGAAAAAACTAGAACAAGGTAGAAAAATCAGGGTTTTTCAACGCCCGAGGTCAAAAACTTGGAATTTTAAATAGTGTACCTTGATACAATTCAAATATTTCCCTAACTCTGTAAATAAAATAAGAACGAAATTAAAAATACGTATTGGAGCGAGAGAGATAGAAGTCAAATTGGAATGTCATTCATTTAGTTAATCCGTCATACACGCCCGACACCTAGCGACAATTATGCGCAACACTAAATACTACAACGAAAAGGTACAATCAAATCACGACTTTCAACTCGAATTCATTAAAATAAAATTACAAAACGAATCTGTAGACCTACATTTCCTACATCAAAAATATTCAAAACTAAATTCTGCATCCAAGAAAGCTAGAATAACAACATAAAACCAAGTCAATCGACAAAGATTTACGTTAAAATGCAAGGAGAAACTAGGCCTATCTAATTACAAATCGAAGAGAAGTTAGCAGAATAAATCCGATTACAAGAAAATACATTCTTATTAGAAAATTAAACCAGGTCTACGAAAAGAACCAATTTTTTACATCTCAAATGTCTTTGGTCTAAATCTAAAATAAACGCCGATAAGCTATTATAAATATAAAACCGAAGCCTCGACCGACAAAATTTAATCGTAAGCGGATATTTCATTTATGTAAACTCCTCCCACGAAACGCTGTGATTGCTCCACTTAATTCTTGCCACCAAATGAAAAAATACGAAGAATAAGATATTCTAGAAATTAGATAGCAATTATTGTAATAAGGAGTTATTTAAGTGTTTTCTATAATTTAACTGTTTAAAAACCTATTAAATTTCATTGTAAAACATTTTTATGTATCAAAACAAATCCACGCAATTAAATAAAGACACAATTAAAATAAATCACACTTCACGGCTCCCAAACACCTATTACATTAACAAACCCAAATCCCAGAAGATATGAAGATTCATCAGGCGTTATTATCCATTTCCTGGAAAGGTAGAGAAGCCCAAACGAAGGACATTGTTAAGTTGGCCACTGAATAGTGCAGTTGATACAACTTTGGCTGTTGAAATTTAAAGAAAAGAATCGGTATTTGAATAAATATGAAGCTTATGAAGTTCAGTGTTTTTCCTTTATAACAATTATTATCAAATTCTAATCTACAAGAACAAACAACCAATTGGGTGAGAACTTTCCAAGTAACTAGGCCTAGTCTATTTTAAGATCCAACACCAAAAAAGTTACCTTAGAGGGATAACTTATCTGTGTAAACTAAACTGTGAATAATAATATATATATATATTATGCATATAGATTTACCAAGAACCTTTGAACTTTAAATTATCGTAAATTCACTGATCCATTATAATACTAAATCCATTAACCAAATAACCTTTTTGACGATTCCATATAATCTTGCTCTCATTAATTTTGTACATATGTTAGTTGTGTTATCTATAATCAAATTTGTTTTCTTTTTAAATACTTTGGGAAAAAGACGGCTCCAACCTACCGAGTTAAGATCTTGTGTCTAAAAAAATTATTGAATAACAATAATAACCTGTTTATCATCAAACTTAGTATTCATAATCTAAATAATATTGTTCTTTGAAAAAGAAATATCATTTTATATATTACCTGTAATAGTACAGAAGTAAAAGATTGTTTTAAAATTGTAACCCTTGTCGACCATCTTATTTTAATATAGATCTAATTGTAAAGTAAAGTTATTGTGGGTTGTAGTAACCTATACATACAACATACCAAAAAATCAGAACTACCCGACCTTTTGCATCTGAGCTCCCCTTTTGTGATACGGATTTACTGGACTATATATATTTGCTTCATTTACTACTAAGCGAGTATATTCAACAACTTCTATGATGATAATTAATTGCCATTAATAAATTAATTAAATATAAACTTTATATTCAAATAGGTAATTATATTTCTTAAGTAAATAAGTAAAAAATAAAAGAATATTATTTTAATATTAACATGCAAATGTAAATAAGTTAAAACACTACTTTATTACAATGTTATTATTTATTCCCAAGTTATTACTAATTTAATAAATGTATAGTAACTTTATATATTTTGTTCACACTGAATTCCTATCCTTTGTAAGGATGCATATAAGGATGTCTTATTTTGACAGAATTTCAATCAGTTTTTTTTTACTTGTAAATTGACTGATTTTTTGTTAATTTATTTTACCATGGCATATTTGAGTAGGTCTAGTTTAAACAATTACAACTTTGAAAACTTCCGCTCTTAAAAATGCTAAATGGAAGGTTGTACAAATTATTGGAGGAACACTTTAACTTATCTCTTTAAAAATTTATCAGAGTTTAAAGTAAAGCAAATAATATGTAAGAGTACTTTATGTAATGAGATCCTAGATTCATGACGAGTTTTGTTTAAATATTGATAGTTTTAGAAACTTAATTATGAAACTACAGGCAATACAATAGCTACTGTAATATGATAGTAATGCTCATTCATTAGCTGATGAAATGCCACAATCAACAAAAAACCTAGCCTAGATTATACGTATGGTTATGCCGCTCAACATAAATGCTCAAACCTTTGAGTATGTATGGGTTCATTAAGTGGTAAACATTATTTGTATTTATACAGCGATACGATATATTTCCCTTTGGTTACTGACACGCTTACGCAGGCGAGAAGGGCACAAGACATCCTGAAAAAAGAAAATTAACAAATAATAACTATCCATATACAGAATATTAATATAATTTGAACTTATAAGTAGAATTCCTTAAGACGATGAACTTGCATTATATGTATTGCACACATTAGAAAATTGTTTAATAATTTCAAAACATTTGATTTATTGTACTATGTGTAACCAATTTCTGGTACCCAAACGTAAATAGTGTGTGCTACTATTGTTTATAGTATTGTTCAAAATTACTTTATTTAAGCTCATCATCTCTTTTTCCCATCAATAAAGGAAAACTGTATCTATCTTCTTTTTGTTTAGTTAAAGTCAATTAAAATGTATGAATCAATGATATAATATGATATTGATCGTACTGAAACCAATAAAACTACCCATGCATGTGGTTGAGCGTTCATTTGATCTAAACTCACGCAAGAGTAGTCAACGGAACTTTTAAATTAATGGGCAAGAAACCATGTGTTTTCTGTGTAGTGTAATAAAGTAAATATTTTCTCTTTATACCATTTTTATAAAGTAATACTGTTTTTGGAAACCTTCACCACTTTTCACAGAAATGCAATATATCATGTACTCCCGCTATTTTCAATGATATTAGCTTGATGGTTAGTTGGAGAAGCAGAATATATATGTGCAATGGAGAGCAGAGTGCTTGAGAGGTTAAAGCGCTAATCCAGTTACCTACTGATGGAACAGAGCCACCATCACAGTTGAGTAGGTGTGAATGTAGTTACTGATATTCGATTTACTTGCACAATACGCTATGCATCCATATTAATTACGCTAACAAAATAGTAGTAGTTATTAATAAGTAACTGTTAAAGCACTCGGACAGTACTAAAACACATTTTATTATAATATTGCTTAGCAAATATTTAGTAAACCTATTTTCGTACTATAGTTCAACTATGGAATTAATTATAATTAATGTAAAAAAGCAATTAAATGCGAAGTAGGCTAACATGTTTTGTAACATAAAAACTAATCAATTTAATATTTGTATGTTTCTACCTAGCATGTTCTCTCTACTATTATATCTTATATATATAGTCCAAATACCACTTACTGACTCACTCGTCACGAAATCTCAAAATGACATTTGGTATGTAGCTGCCTCTAGGGCTGTAGGTGCTCGCTAAGAAAGGTTTTCAAAAAATTTGAAACTTTAGAGTGACTTTCGGGGGCTGAAAGTTTCTAAAATCCCCGTACGAAATACATAGTATAATATATTTATTCATGTATTTTTTTTTTTTATTAATATGCATTTAACTTTGATTTGTCTATCCGTGCAAAGCCAGCTATTTGTATATAAAAGTTCAATAGTCTTTCATAGATTTCGTTTATCTATATTAGTTACGCAACAATTCGTACAGAACGGAAATCTTTGAATAGGCATTCGAAAAGAAATCATTGGCAAGTGATTCGTCAAAATCACATTTATTGAAATGAAACTAGTTTTATAATTCACTATATTAATAATTGTTATTAAACCGAAGCACTCAGTTACCTAAACTGAATCCGTACTTTATGGAATTTGATAATAAATGTACAAATGAAAATATCTTACTTTCTTTTTACTAATAACCTGTTGTTTACTCAAAATCTCTGAATCTACTTCACATACGGGTTGGGAAGCGAAGCGATCAGGAGGCGGAGAAATTAAATTATTGAAAATTTTCAACTGACCTTAAAAGCCTTCCTAAATTCATTTGACGCGATGCTGTAGATCATAGGATTGATGACGGTGAAGATTAGGTTCACTCCGAGACTTAGAAACAGACAAGTAGAACGAAGGACAGACACTCCGATATCAAAGTGTTTGTGGGAAATCAACAACAAGTTGATAGGACCCCAGCATATTACAAACTCTATAACCACTGCGACTGGAAATGATCATAGAAAACATTTGTTATCAGACAACATTCTATAATCATCTCTTTTTAAATTCCTTACATACAAAGTCTAATTAAAATGTATACGTTTTACAAAACAGTAAAACAAAAAACTAACTGGGTGTGCTTAAGACCACACGTTGGAAGTGATAACTTCTACGACTACGGAGTTTTTTAACTCGGTAAATGTGTACAATTATAAGGATTATAAAACTGTAGGCCTATTTGTTCAAATTGTTTATTTATATCCGTTATTATATATTTAAAGAAAGGTAAAAATATTATCTTTTAGTTACCTTTTATTTCATATTGATAGATCAAATGATTTAGAAGTTGTTAATATTACAGTAAAGAAATTAATAATCAAATATGTTATACAAAGATGTACGAATGTTTGCGAAGTTAAACAGTAGGTATCCTACTTTAAATTTGTATAAACGAATATATTGATGATCAAAGGTTAGTTTTATATACAGTTTATAACCCCAAAGCAAATCTTATAACTTGTAGAAGCCCATATAACTTATAGTTATAGAAGCCTACATTAGTTGTATAACTAATATATAAGAAAATTAACATCACAAGAAATTTTAATGGTTGAAGTTGTAAACATAACCCCAAAATATAATCTACGCTGGGTTTTGTTTAAGAATTACAGATGATGGGCGAAATCAGCTGTTATATTATATTAACTAATTCTTATGTGTTAATTTGATTGCTATGCTAATAATAAATGTAAATAATGTATTAATAATATTCCCTCTCCACGATCTGACTTGTGTCTAAACAAAAGCGTGACGCGAGATCTCGCGGGAAATCTGGCGTGATGCAAGATCTCGCGAGAAATCTGGCGTGACGCGAGATTTCGAAAACATAGCCAAGTCGAAAGTGCCCAACGGGCCAATAGAAGTTATCACTTCAAAAATTAGGTTAAGTAGAAATGTATGCAGTACTTAATTATATTTCTTTTTACAGAGCCATTTCAGTAAAATTGCAAGAAACGATTAATTCATAATTTAAAAACAGTTTTGTTGCATGTAAGTAGAGAGTTTCTTTATAGTATGGGAAATTTGAGACTATTTTGAGTCAGTGATTTCTTCCAGATATCCATCCTTAAGTTTATATATGCTCTTATTTTTATTTTTATACGGTCCCAATGTATTACTATTTCATGTAAAGCTACAACGATTTTACACTGGAGCTGAAAATATTTACGCTATTTGTAAAAAATTTTAAAATAGTTTTTCCATAATGATTGTTGTTATTATAAAGTTTTATTGTGCACTATTCGTGTCCACTGCATGTCATCTGCATATGTGGGCACTAATCCATATGATTCATATTAATATTTTAATTACTTTTATGTATAATTTGTATGGATGGAAAGAAATGAAATAAATAAGCGTTACACTTGATACAGCATGTTCAAAGTATAACAGGCTACCTGTAAGACATTTATAACAAGCAACGAAGTTGATTTACAGTATTTCCGGGTTTCAAACAAAACAAAAAAAGTGGAAGCTAATCAAACAGTTTAGACTCTGGACCCCGATACTTCGCATCTAACGAATACGAGTCAAATATAATTTTTCTAATGACAGTGCTCCAAAAATATACATTGTATGCCATCCACATGGTGACCATGACGTGACCAACTTGTGAAAAGATGTTAAGTTAGTAGAGACTGGTCCACTTGATGCTACAATCAACAAGTAGTATTTCTTACCCTCATCATTTAGGCTAAGTTCCATCCTTGGGTCAGTTAAAAAGTTCCACCAAAGTTAGGAGTGTAACTCCCTCACACATACTTTTTGTTTCCACCACTCCCTTGCTAACAGATTATATAAAATACGGACTTTTAAGATTACGTTAGGCAAGTTACAAAAACAAAAATTACATATTTTCTAAATAGTAGCAATTTGTTATTTTAAAACCTCTATTGTTGTTTATCCAGCATCTCTATTGTTTCATAAATAATATACAAGACATTTTTTTTTGTAATTTAATTGAGCCTAATTATTTTGTTTCGTTTTATAAGAGACAAACTTTACTATCAAAGAAGGCATATTTCACAAAAGTAATTTCACAATTTTAAATAAAATTTATATGATTGGTATACCTGATACATTGAGGCCTTTTATAAGCATCCTTTTTCTCCTAAACAAGTTTTGTTGGTTGTTGAACAACTTGCGCGTGCGCAGAGAACGCCAGATGTTGAAACCAATGAACGTGTAAAGTACTAAGATGATAATGAACGGTATAAAGAAACCCACAATCGATAAACTCTCAGGTTTGAACATGGCCTTAACGCTATGACATAAGGTCATCATGTAACTCGAGCATACAATCTGAAAATGATACGTGACAAACAGAAATATATTAGAAAGTGATCAAGATTTTTTAAAGGTTTAGTATAAACCAAAGAAATATAAACAAACTCATGTTTTCCTTGCACAAATAGAATTATAAAATACTGTAAGATCTTGCCATGATAAGATTGAATCTCTTATTATACAACTGTATATACAACTTAATACATTATTTAAACTGACACTATAGAATACACTAGAGTAAAAAAAGTACTTTATGTAGACTTGCAATACATACATTTGATAATCAACTATTGCAAATAAAAATTTGTATGGATATTTACATAGCACTATACATACAGCAATGGTCATTTTACCGACAGCTGTGTTGGCAAAGTATTTTATTATTAGGACTTACAATATGGTACACTTATATTTAGTTATATGTATATATCCATCTATATATCAAAGCATATATTCATATATAATTAAGCTCTCGCACACACAAAAAATCAATATATATTAGAACATAATTAATACATTTAGTATCATATATAATTTTAACTATATAATTAAAATTACTTACATACTGCATATTAAGTAGATTTACAGAAATCCTACTTTCCAATTCAAAATTAAATTTTTTTACTAATTCCCATCTAAATTTCCATGCAATCTTCATACATGTATCTAATCGCCAATAATCTCTCCCGTTCAATAAAAGTTCAAATTCCTCTGGATTTATTCTGCGTTTAAAGAATCACATATTTCTTATATCGGCTAGGATACGTCAGCGAGCAATAAAATGGTAAACTGTTTCGTGTTCATTTAGGTTGCATAAGGAGCATAACCAAGTTTGGTCGTTACACCATGTTTTATAGTTTAAATCAACAAGTTCCGCCGTTGTTATAATGATCTAACGTATTGTTTAGATACAGTACCGTTTTTTATCAGATACATAATGTCTACTGCCTAGTTGATGGCCAATATCGCTATTTGTAATATGTCTCATTTTGCCCTCTATAAACATTTCCCCATCCAAGTAACTTTGACCTCTTCAATAACGCTAAGCATTTGTTCACGTAACCTATCAACATTACTCATATCCATCAATCCTGTATTTATATTCTAACGCTTTCCACTCCTGGCACCAGTTAACACCCCTTTTTATTGTTTATCAAGAATGTTTGGCAATTTAATCGTTGTTAAAAGTAAAACCCTAAAAAGAAAATCCCGGTGAATTCTAAATATAAACAAATGATCCTTTTCAATCCCTGTTTCAAAAAACAAGACATTATTTGGGGTGTTATTTGGAAAATTATATAATATTTTTATTAATTAATAATCTAAGCACCCCTTCCATTCGTCACTTTTCTTGTAGTCCCAGACCTGAGAGCTGTATCATAAAATCGCTTGTACAATAGTTTTACAACATGTATACTTAGGTCTAAGTGGAAACTTGTCGTTACCTAAATTTGTTTGCCATTCCGCTTTTATAGCGGATTTTGCAGCTATAGATTTGTCCTTAAATTGAGTTTCCCAGGCCAATGTAACTACCCATTATTTATACTTATTGAGAACTTCTATCATTATCCCTTTGTACCACCACTCTCAGTTTTACACAATAATTGACCTCCTTTCATAAAAACCATTATTTTAGATTTATTTAAATTAACACTAAGATTCCAAAAAATATTGCAATATTTTTTCGAGGTTATTTATCATAAGGTGCAAAATAACATGAGTAAATGACAGAATAACACTACCATCAGCATACAATAAGACACTGACCTTAAATAATTCGAAGTCGCATCCTCTAACTAATCAATCACCCAAATCGTTCACAAATAAGCAGAATAGCAATATGTATTTAAAAACTACCTTATCTTGTACCCATATTAGTTTCAAAACCTTCGTTACGCCGGCACTACACCACATCCCCGATGTTTTACCTTCTTAAAGTATTTTTACAGTATATGAGAAGAAACACCCAAATACAATTATTTAAATTACAGCGCCTTTTTGTAAATGGTATCAAAAGCAGCGAAAAAATTAGCAAACAACAATACAGTTCCCCTGCTTTTTTGACGGTTACTACTGGATCACACTTGTTAATTTAAAAATGTTATCTACGGTTGAATAACCGTTTCTAAATCCGACTTGAAATTCACTAATTAAATGTTGAATATGTACCAATTGCTTAATAAATTGTGCAATAAACTAACAAACACTTTCATTATAGGCTACAATCTATAAACGACAAACCTCTGTAATTTTGCACCCAATTAATATCACATTTTTTATGCAAAAAAAAATAATAGATTTAAAAAATTTTCTGAAACGCATTCCTCTTTATATATTTTATTTAAAATAGACAATAGTTTTGAAATTATTACCTGTGTTACGTTTAAAAAAAGAAAATGATGGTCTGTCGAAGCCTGGATCCTTCCCATCTTTAAATTTTACTGAAACCGTTAGCAATTCTTGGAATATTTTTAAAAGTAACTGTATGTGCTAAAATTAAAACCTGATTAAATACATATATAAATGAATATACTGTATATATTGTCTTGTTTGTATGCGTTAGGTATTCCGTTTAGTATGGTGATAACTGTTTAGTTTAGCATGTAGATTATCTATTTCTCAAGGCAAAAATATCACTCTGTATACTTTTTTTACTAATCCATACTGTTATTAGATATCGTTAAAAACTAAATTTCTTACACAAATTTCTATAATCTATGTTTAAGGGTTTAATCGCTGTACTAATAAAACTAAAAAAAATACATTTTGTAATACGTATTAAAGAATTAATTGACCCTATTCACTTGTTAAATTAACAGAAGTATTGCAGCTGATGTAATACATACGAATGCCACAGAGTAGATTAAAGAGGCCAGCCATAACACCAGGATAATTTTGATAGTGCGCCTCTTGTTGAATAGTTTGCGTCCGGTAAAAGGATGACAGACGGCGATGTAACGGTCAACTGTGATGGCAACGGTAGTGCAGATGGACGCTAAAGAGGCTGTACTTGCCATCACTCTAAAAGTGAAGAAGTAGAGGTCAAAATGTTGATATCTGGAAACAACAGAAAATAGATAAGAAATACATTTTTGTTTGTACATAATGTCAACGAAATTTTAAATGCAATTACGAGAAACTCTCCACCTTAGCGTCGCATCAATAATTCTTAGCCCTGTTCTTGGGTTCATACTAAATAAATAAATATTTATTTATTAAAAGAATAAACTTAACATACAATAACAATGAAATAAATTGCAAAGAATAAAAAAACATCCGGTAATGGAAATACATGACGGTTAAACTGACAGAGTAGATAACTAATTATTAACCAACACTAAAATACTTTCTTAAAAGGCTCCTTTTATGCACTAGTATTATGCAGCTCGATGCTTAGATGTAAAAGTCTAAATTATATTTGATTATCTTATCTTCTAAAGCGAGAGATAATTGTCTGTCTGCTAAATGGATTTGGAATCTCCGTCTAAGGATTTTTGATTTTTTGATTTTATATAGGGCTTTTGGCCACGAGAAATCGATTGGAAATGGTCACCAGTCTGTGAAAATTCGTTTTCTACGTCTTTTTATGAAATTAAAAAGTGAAATTTGTCCATTTTAAACAATACAAAGCACAGCTGATGCAAATGTTTTCAATGTCATTACAATAATCATCTGTTTTATTTTAAACGAAGCACAGCTGATGCAAATGTTTTCAATGCCATTACAATAATCATCTGTTTTCTTTTAAACTGTATTTTATTAGAGGTAAGCCTAATGTTGTATCTATTTATAGTTACCATGGCAACGAATACTTCTGCTAAATAAACATACCCTTTATTTAGTTGTTTAAGGTTATAGGCCTAACCTAAACGATGTTGACGGAAATGTGCAATAATAGTTATTGACGTGAGCCAACTAGGCCCTGCTTATAATCGAGCTTTAGCTCGGTCTCCTGGTACTGTTATTAGTAATTAATTGTACTATGTTCATAATCTTAGATTTTTAATTTATTCTATTTTGTATTGTTATATTGTATCATGTTATTTATATTTGTATTTTTGTTCATAACTAAGAGATTTTTTATTTATTCTATTTTATAATGTTATTTTTACTATGTTATTAGTATTTGTACTTTTCTTCATAACTAATAGATTTTGTGTTTATTCTATTTTGTATTGTTATATTTCATCATGTTATTAGTATTTGTATTTGTGAGAATAACTAATAGATTTTAAATTTTTTCTGTTTTGTATTATTATGTTTTACCTTGTTATTAGTATTTGTATTTTTGTGAAAACTAATAAATTGTTTATTTACTCCATTTTGTATAGTTATGTATTATTATGTTATTAGTATTTGTAATTTTGTTCATAACTAAAAGATTTTAATGTATTCAATTTTGTAAAATTATGTTGTATCTTGTTAGTATTTTGATTCTTCTTTGTTAGTAATCGAGTTTTAATTTATTCGATTAATGTGATTAGTTTTAGAATTTCGTTATGGTTCAGATGGTAATTTATTAATTTGCAGATTTATAATATTTTTGTTGTTCATTTTTTACTCTTCCTGTTTGGGTGTCTTTGTGTCCTCTTGTCAGGGCAAGCCACACAATTATATTTTGTGTTCGTATTTAACCCTATAAGCGGCAATAAAGAAAAGTTATTTTTTTGCGTATGCAAGCATTTTTTTAAATTCGCCCAAAATAGTAAATGAACCCAAATCCAAAAGTGTTCCACAGCTGTTTTATAGAAAATGGTTTAAAGAATTCTTATATGCAATTACAAATTTATTGATGTAAAATTGTAAACTTTATTAGCTCAGGAAGAAAAACATGTTCAGTAACGGGGAAAAATCCTACTCTAGTCTACCTAATACGTATAACGTAGTACACATTTTTTATATTTTTTCCAGATATACCTACAATAGTTTTGTAATTTGGTTCTAAATAGAAGTGAATAAACAAAAATATTAATTTTAAAATTTTTGTTTACAAAATACCAGTTTTTATGTTCCTACTACAAGACGGCTAGCAAAATTAGCTCTATTTTGAAAAATGTATTAGGACTATATGCTTTACCTAAAAATTAAATTTTATTGTACAAAATTGCAGATAGTAAATCCTAAAATAATTTAACTATAAACTTGAAAATTGTATGAAACATTACGTTTTGGAATCAGATTTAACAGAATGAAAGAAATTGTCTAAACATCTGACGAATTTACAAAAAATGGTATAAATAAAGTTATAAGACACTGAAGACATTTTTTTTTTTTTTAATGTACACAAGTTGCGTAATGTAGTGTAAAAACAAAAATATAAATTTCAAAATTTATTTTTACAAAACACCAGTTTTTAGGTTTTTACTACAATGCTGCAAAAAAACTATACCTTTTTTGAATAGTAATTTAGGAATATATCCTTTGTCCAAAAATAAAATATTGTCATAAGAAAGTGTAGAAGAATAAATCATAGAATTATCTGTATACTTGTACATTCTTATTTTGTAAACTTATTTCACATTGTATTACTTTTTCTTCAAAATTAGAATAAACTGTCGAACTTTAGAACTAGCGCCAGAAAACTGTTAGCCAAATCGTCTCATGTCGAGTTTTGAATTCAACAGAAGTCTGTATTTCCCAAGACTGTACCAATAAAATCGTTAGATTAAAGTTGGTTTGCTTTACATGAAACGAAAGATTCAAGTGTCTTCTACACAAACCGATATAAACAAATCTATGTATTATATCGAATTGTAATAGATATCTCGAGTGCAAAATGTGCTGTTTCATTTATTGAAAACTGTAAAATTGGAAAGGTTTACAAGAACTCCAATAACATCGAAATTATTAGAGTGACGAATATTTTTGGAAGGCAGCATTAGACAGTACAGATCTTTAAGAATTCAAAGGTATACAGTTATTCTGTTCAAAAAGGTTTGTCGAATCTTTATACTGCTTAGAAATGTGACATAAAGTGATTCGTTTCAACGAGTTTCAGTAAAATTTTCAAAAGATGATTACACATATTACACAAGTAAATATACGTTTTAGAAAGAAACTGTAAATACAAAAATAACAGTTTGAAACATTACCTTTAAAATGGTTTTTGACTTTTTGGGATTAGAAGATTTTAGTGGGTGAAATATTCGATTCAATCACGCGTTACAAATGCAGCATAGTCTGCCGCTTTGAAGGTTAAGGTAGACTCAAATCTTTTATTTTTTTTATTAAATTTATGTTTTTGGGGCCTAATGTATTGTTTCTGATTTTATGAATGATTTTTTAGTTAAAATTCACTTACCATCTGTTACAGGAAAACATGGTTAAGTATGTCCTACACATTAAGATATAATTACGATGAATATCAAAAAATTTAAAAATACAAATTATTATTATTATTTTGTTTTTATTTTACATTGGGTATTATAAATTTTACCAATTTTTAATTTTTTTAAATACTTCTTGTTTTTTTGTCTACTACTAAAAATTTACATAAATAATAATAATATCAATTAATCAGTTAGTACTAACCACTTCTAAAAGAAATGTTTTTTGTTTTAAATAAATAAAAAATAGCCTACAAACATAAACGAAAGTGTTTCCGTTGATAGGTCTTTACAGGCTGTTTTTATTTCAGGATGTAAATAGTGTTATATAAATCCTAGTTAAGTTGAGAGCAATAATGTAATAGCCTTTATTGTGTGTTACCAAAAGATCGTGTACATTATACATTATGCAGATATTGTTGTAGACGCTTTTACTGACTAGTTATTCTGAACATATGTTAATAACATGGTATGTTTATTGTTGTCTGATTTAGATAGTGAATTGTGTTTACGTGATTGTTTTTTATATTACTAAACTATTATAAAATCTCTATTAATTTTTATAACACATAATTTATCTTTGATCTATTCGTTAACCAATTACTAATTGTAACTACAATACAATTAATTAAATATAAATAATCTAGGTTGGCGAAAATAATAGTAAATAAATATATGTATTTATGAGGAAATATTATAGCATGCATAATAAATTTATTACTGTAATACGTCTGATTATTATTATTTTATAAAATACGCCTACCTTGACAAGTTAAATATGTAAGTTGCCAAAAATGAGAATGAAAAGAGTATCATGGTATCAGACACGGCTATGCTGAAGAGATAAAGGTATGTTGTATTCCTCATTGCCTTGTTGGTGACTATCACATAGCAAATGAGAATGTTACCAAGCCATCCAAAAGAACATAATCCTATCAAAAGCATCTTTAATATCTTCTTTCTCTTAAAGATGCTTGTGTTGTGGAATTCTGTAATGAAGTCCAAGTGGAGAATGTTGATGAAGGAAGAGTCATTTGTAAATCCTTCATCGCTTAGAATACCCAGATGATCTAAGTCCATGTTTCTAGTAAAGAAGTTGAAAGAAATATGTATAAATAAATATTTTTTTAAAGTACAGTACAACATCCACTCTATATATTATATTAGTGGACCCAGCAATGCTTCACTATTGGTTGATTTAATTTTAAGTTTAATTATGCCATTGCATTACTTTGACTTAAAGCTTACCCATTGAGCTGTTTGATTGTAGTGACCATATGCACTAAGTAATCCTGGTATTAATATGTGGAAATTGTGAAATTTTTAGTAAAATTAGTTGAATTTATTTTTATTGTATAGTGGTAGCTTACCCATTGAGCTGTTTGATTGTAGT
>JAGFPH010003219.1:99320-123890 GCA_018207615.1 Philaenus spumarius | reverse complement strand
TATGTGGAAATTGTGAAATTTTTAGTGAAATTAGTTGAATTGATTTTTATTGTATAGTGGTAGCTTACCCATTAAGCTGTTTGATTGTAGTGACCATATTCACTAAGTAATCCTGGTACTAATATGTGGAAATTGTGAAATTTTTAGTGAAATTAGTTGAATTGATTTTTAGAATATAGGAAAGTATGTATTATTGTTGAATTTTATGGGTAAATATTCCATTTCAACAATTTGGCTTAATTAATCAAATTTAAAAATGTTTTTTACGTCACTAAAACATAATATGACACCTTTTTAGCTTTTTTAATTGTAGAATGTTGGTTTAATTTATTGTATAGGGTTAGTACCCCATATGAACCCCTTAGACTGTAGTAATTGTAACGTCTAAACACTCCTGGTAATGGTAGGCATATGGATAAACTGTGAAATCTTTAGTGAAATCTGTCGAAAAGTTTTTGAGCCTATAGAGGACAAAGAGACAACGAAACAAACATTCATTTTTATATATGGAGTTATAGAGTACATTAACATGTCTTTAATATTGAGAAAAAACAGAAATATGCTAATCAAACTTAAAAACTTTACGCAATTTCTTATGTAGACAATTTTGCTATGGACAGTGAACATATTTATTTTTAAACCCCATGTATATTTTTGAAAAGTTGATGTTTTATTTACATTGTTTTACCTTTAATTTGGTTCGTCCTAAGCTGCCATACGTTCTTTACGTACAGTTGCTAATCCAGTAAGTATTTTACAATTTTAATTATTTTTATTCGTGTTAATGTAAGCCTAAATGAATGTGGGCATTTATGTACTGGATTTACACTGAATTGACTCAAGTCTTCAACTAAAATAGTTGCTAAATCATAGACATTTGAGTAAACTAACTTTTTAAGAATTATTTTATTAATAGCTGATTTGCCAGATGATTTTACCTTGTTTTCAATAAATTTGTTTGTCATCGTTTTGAGAATTTGTGATAAGCTGTTGGAAAATGGTAAACAAAACGTACTTATGAGTGGTCTTTGTATCTATTAACGATTGTTGAAATGGATATTATGTTTGAGGAAGTACATTTAGAAGAACGTTGATTGAACAATAATTATTTACACTCGAGATGAATTCTATCAGCAGTACACAGCTGAAATGATCGAAATGTGTGACGTGCCTGGAATGTGATACACTTGGAACCATTCGATTTTGTTTCACAATTTAAGTTATAATTGAATAAGTCAGAATTTCAAGTAAACATTCAAAACAAAGTAGTTGATTTAATTCGATTGGTTTGCTGTGACATTACTATTTCCTTTACTGATACATGTCATTTTTTGTTTTGTTGTCTGTAAATAAACAAAGCTAATTTTTTTCTGACTCAGGAACAGGCGGGTATATGCATTATCTACACATCCATATTTTTAAGACATTTGGATTTAGATGTTTGACTTTAGTACAGTAAACATTTTGTTTGATTTTACCTAATCTAAAAAAAACTGATAGTTGTGAAGAATAATTACCTGATTCTAAAATGGCCAAATTGATTGCAAATAAACGTATTTTTGGTTCATTGTAGGCATAACCTAAAATTATGTTCAGTTTTTGATCAAAATCAGCTGTTTTATTTATATTATGTAGGCCTAACAACCATCAACCAACAAATTATAACACAGAAAGCATTATTCGCTAATAATTGTTTTTGTTCGCTTTTAGTTTGTCAATCTAACCTAAAAAAGCTGTTAGTTTTGAAAAATAATAAACTGATTATAAATTTGCTAAGTAAAGTTGCTATGGTAATAAATGTAAACACACATTTAATGTGTTGAAAATCGTTTTATCCTAACAGCTGTTTTCGTGGGTTATGGTTTTGAGTTCATACAACAATCGTATAGAAAATAGATGTTCAGTTTCCCAAATAGGTAAATTTTCTCTAAAGTTTTATAAATTTTTCTTTTCATAAAAACCTATTACGAACAAATTTGTTTTTCTTTTCTAATAGAAGTTCATATATTGGAGCACTTAAATGTTCTCAGCTATAAACAAAACATGCATGTAACGTTACTGATTCGGTCTTGATCTCCCTTTATTTCACTTCTTAATTGTGGAACATGGCAATCATTTAACCTAAATTCTTTAAAATGTTGCACCACTATATTGTCAGGATCCTATACAACCTTTTTATTACTGCATTTGCTAACTACAATCCTAAGCCCAACAAGTGGAAAAGATGGGTTAAATGTCAAACGAATTAACACTTTCCTCAGAATAAACAGTATGTAATCCATACAATGTTATTGCAAACATTGAAAATATTATTATTCCGGGTTTTTAGTCACTTGGAATAATCTATTGGATATCGAAAGATTGCAATACGTTCTATAATACTTTTAAATTATGTTTTTCAATTTACAAACTGTTGATATTTTTATAATTAAAATTGTAACATGCGTACACGGCTTCACTGTGTCTTTTATTCTGTTTATTACCAAAAACGAGAACACTATCAAACAATTTCAGAATTTTTTAATAAATAAACAGGAGAACTTTAAAATGTAACTTTGATCTTCCCCAAAACGTTTAAAAAATTATATAACTAACATTAACTCTTACTTGATAGCCCTACATGTATACCGAAAAATAACCATGGCAGGTATAACCGATGGACAGTCACACAAATATAATATATAAAAACAGACAGGCAAATAAACACACCGATAGAAAAACTAATTATTAAAGAATCACTTTTTAAAAACAATGCCCAAATAGTTACAATAGACCCTGTAGAACTAAGCAACATTACTACAACTTTGCCTCTGCTTATATTAGTGTATAATATTACCCTAATCTATACACAAATCATAACAAACTAGTACCTACATTGAATGCTTTCCAGGGAGAAACTGAACTTCCTTTCGTCTTTTTGTTATTGTTTGTCGTGCCACGCCTAATTCAATATCGCTCTAAGTGATAGAACATATCCGATTATATTGATTTGGTGTTATTGAAAGCTATTTAGTTATAGTGTGTTGTTATTATGTTGACTAATATAACTATTTCATGCTTCGGTCAATTTCAAATAATATCCATTACTAGTAGACGTGCAGAAACAAACATTAGTCGATCCCTTTGCAATTTGTTTCAGGAAATTATTGATTTGAAAAATTAAAATCCTGATATTGTGAACTGAGTCACATAGAGTCCTGATCTATTACAATTATGTATTTAATTTTAAGATTGGATTCAAAGTACAAACTATTAAAAAAAAAAAAATAAACTAACTTATTTAAAAATTGGATTTAATTAGAATGTTGATGAGATTCAAAATTGCATTTAAGTGTCATAGTTGTCACCTATTCAGCTCATTATCTTAAATTCAATTATGTGGTCAATTCGGCGTTACCATTGGCGATGGAGAAGCTCCTTTAAGACTGCAGCGTTGAGAATTTGTCCCATTTCATGATTGACACTTCTTTGAAGCACCTCCCATACTTCTTTGATAAGATTTTATTTTAAATATCATAGGTAACAAATTAAAACTATATATATACAGAGGTGCTGAAAAGTCCGGAGACATTCTTGCAAATTAATGTTTAGTGAGTATGTAGAGAAAAGCTAAATTAATAAAACGTTTATAAGGCTACAATTTTACTTTTTATGTTTGCCCTAATATTCGAAACTGAATTTTGTTTAAGGTTATCAAATTTGTTTAGTGTAGACTCCTATAAAATAAGGGTCGCACGATAGGGGATACATTTAAACAATTTTAGCAATTAATTATTTCAATATAAACTCAGTCTACTTTCGCCCCAGTTAATGTAGTTATGTTATCATTTGAAAACTGGTTAATTCTAATTGTCGGGAAATCATAAATAATGCATCGATTTCTTAAGCCGTTATAATATTTCTTCTTTTTTTAAACAAATTTTATACGATTTCAAATATTTAAGAAATTTTGCTAATACTGATTTCCTCTCTTAATATATTTTATTATTGCTATGGTATGCAGCTGTTTAAATGGTTTAATTTATCATAATTCAGTGATCATTTATAGAACCTAAAGAAATAAAATGTTATATTTTTATAATTTAAATTATAAATTAATCCAGTTTCTACAATTAAAGAAAAGATACCCTAACATGTGGAAACATGTTGGCATAAATTAACATTACGTTTAATAACTAAATTAGCTGCAAATTGCAATTTGACTATAATTTGTACACAAGTAATTTAATTTTTTACTTTAAATAAACTTTTAAATTTTTGGGTCAATTAAGCTCAGCTACTTATAGTTTAGTTTTAGTATACGTAAAACTTTACGCAATAGATCGCTTTGCTGATCAATGAAGTAGCCTGAAAAAATAAATAATTTTATGCTTTTATATATTTCTTGTTTACATTGTTTGTTATCTTAGTCCCGTTGTGTCCTGTTTCAAATGCAAACATTGACTTTTATTTATTTGTTTTAAATGTATTTAATTATTTAAATTTCAGTAATAATATTATGGAAGTTATTCTGGTAAACAATAATTCCACTCTAATAAAACTATATTTGTAGTTGTTCTGGTATTATTTACTGGTTTAATCCCATGCCATTATATAATAATATGCTATGGGAAATGGTTTGTCCTACAAAGACAAATAAATATAAACGAGAAGAATAATTGCATTTTTTTTTGTTCTCTCAGCTTTGTATTCGACATGAATGGATGCAATGGTTTGTTAAGGTCTTTACTTACAATCAAAAAAACGTAAAACTAAATAATAATAAACAAATTTTGCATTACATAATAATCTTTTTCCCAATTTAGAAAACCAATTACAAATGTTAATACTATTATTTCACTATATTGTACTTTGGGTGTGAATAAACGATTTGCTCTTCCTAAAATAAGTTCGAAATTTTCCCTTCTTAAAAAAGATATCAATACAAATGTTAAAGCACTTGCTCATTCACCACCCTGTTTAAATTTCCAAATATGTAGACACCTGAATTATTTCAAGTGAATTAAGAATATTGTACCTAAAAAAACCAAATATAAATTATTTTGATCGTAAGAAAGGTTTGAAAAATGGTTCGTAAAGCAATATTCATTTAAAGACTGGTAACTCATTTAACTATATCCTGAATAGAATAAAGGATTATTTTTTTAAATTGTTTAAGCATAATTTATGTAATCCTACACATTTTAACCATAAGTAATTTTTGACGTCACCCTTAAAGGTTTAAAACATGAGAAAAAATACATATGTTATTAGTATTACTTAATAGTATCCTATTTGCAGAAGAAGTAAATAATTGGAAACTGTTACTTACCGAAATTGTGTATTCTTCTTTTAAAGGAACGAGATAAATTTATCAAAATCGGATTGGTGCTTCCCAATTTTTAACAATATTTGATTTTAGAATTAAACGTTTACTTTTTAATTTAATCTGTTTTGATTAAACTTATAATACGTATGTATATTCTACAAACAAACATTATATATTTGTTTCGTTAAGTTAAAAGAATGTGGCAAATTTTGATACCATAAGTAATATTAACTTTGCTTTGGACTTTGCAAATTCGAAGTATTTTGAATTAAATATCTAATAATACTATTAACAAACTAATTTAAAAAAACATACAAATCGAAATTACTTTAAGAAACATTTCTTTAAAAATTATCAACATTGGTATCGTAAAAAACTTTAAATGATGGTTGGATAAAATAATAAAAATATTATGTGTTGACTTTTTTCCTTTATTATGTTGGTGCTAACACGTTTAATAAGCTTTCAATATGTCGGTTAAACATTGATTTAAATTAATTATTTTAAATTAAATTCATATAGCCTACGACACTTTATTAGTAGTCGTACATATAAGACACTAATGATTATTATTATTGCACTTGTAAAATAATAGACAAAAATAATTTTAAATTGGTAAATATGCAATAAAGTTATATTTTATTAGATTTGATAGTCATGAATATTTCATTGACTTCTAAAGAAAGGTTTATTTTCTTTTTAAAGAGTTGGCTTAACAAATTGTTTAATATATTTATTTACAAGTTGTAAATGTTATATTTGAAGAGAATAATCGTAATAACATGTTGATTTAATTGAGTTAATAAAAAGTACTTATAAAATAGATAAATTTAAATAATATAAGAATGTTATATAAAATAAAAAAATTTATTTTTGTGTAAAAATCAAGTTTTCCACATTTGGTTCTGTAATATTATAAGTACTTTTAGTTGTTTTTTATTGTACGTGGTATGGTATACCGTAATATCCTGGTGTGAATTATTTAAATGTATAAATAATGAAACATACAGTTATCTAATATTTTAAAGTTCATTTAATAGTTGCATAATACTACTGTACCTACTGGATTACATAGTTTTAACTTCGGACATACTTATTACCTAATAAATGAATCCCAGACTACCCATTTTTAATTTGTATGAGATTTCAGTTGAGATCCCTATTGCAGGGATAAGTAATTAAATATACATGGGAAGAATTTCTAATTTAAGAAGATTTATACAACAATGTATATGAAACATTTGGGTGCTCAGAAATCAAAAAACAAATTCGCATTAAAATCTCTATATATTATTTTGTAAACATGTACCATGTTGTAGTTAAACCCCAGCCATCTGCTTGCCACGTCAAACAACTACTAATCAGGATGTCGACAACTTCCTTCATAATGATTTTGTCTCACAATCGCCAAACTTATTTCTGTTGTAACTAGGATCAAACTATTATATTGTTTAGTAATTTACACATTTTTGCGAATATTTTTGTAGCATGGCATTGGGCTCATTTGATATAACTTATAATATAACATTTTGCCTGTAACAGTGTAGGCCTATACTTTTATGTAAAATACCAATAACATACATAAACTCTCCACAAACGAAAGTTCGTCTTCAGTTGGGCGTTTGGAAGTAATAACTTCTATTGGCCTGTTAGGTACTTTCGCTTGACTATGTTTCTGAAATCTCGCGTCACGAACTTTTTGCGTAGACGCTAGTCAAAGCGAAGAGATCGAATACGTAATACATAGTAAATTACAAGTAAACGCGTGCTTCAATGTTGAAATGTAGACAGTAACGTTTCAAATGTAATCCTGAAGGCAATTCGCCCCGAAACCGAGTTCTTTCTTACCGCGACCGGTATAAAATGTACAATGTATATAAACTTCGCGCTATTACATACTAGGAACGTTTTAACTGGTTGCTCAAAGTGTCTTGTAGTAGTATCGCTTCTCGGCTTCTTGACTAAGATCAAAGTGTAGTATCTATTCTTATCAGCTTAATGTGTGAGTATAGTGTGAATCGTCGAGTGGTCTAACGGTTTTCTGCTTTAAATATTTGATATTGTGTTGGTGCGGTCATCGGGGAACGTTGTTGAATTCTGCCATCTGCAATTACTCAGAACTACTATCCCAGGCTGTTTACTCATCGTAACTTCGAGTATATTGTATATCGGTGAGAGTTTTAACGGTTTTTATTTGACCGTTTGAATAATTTTAGTAAAATTTTAATAAATTAACACTTAATTTGAATAAGTCCAAAATATAACTTATTTTTTAATAGTAGGCTATAATTTCTGTTATAAATATTTCGTCACCTCTTTTCACGTGCTTTACTTTATGCATAAAAAGTGACTCATGATATAGATAAGCGTGTTGAATTTTCTTTGTTGGATTCATTAATACAGAAAGTCGGTAAGTGCATTGACAGTTACAACTATATTTATTAATATTTGAGGATTTTTCCATAACTTTCCTATAAATTTTTTTTATGGAAAATGTATACCTTTGATTGCGCATTTTTTAATCTGATAAACAGAAAGGAAATCATATTAGTTTGTTGAAAAATTTTCACTTTTGAAGATAATTAACAATTTTAAATAATTAAAAAAAATTTTAACTTTCAAAGTTTCTGAAATTTCTTATAAACTTTAAGAAATTTAAAACCATATTATTTTGATTTAGTTAAAGCTAAAGTCTTTACTCTATTTTGAATTAAACAAATGGAATATGGTAAATTTGCATATTGATTATTTATAATTTTATTATATACACGCTTAAAATGTAATAAACATGTATAATGTATAATGTGAGAAAATATATTAAATATAATGTTCTGCATATTTAATTATACAACTGAAAATATACTTGAATTATTTTACTTACAAATTTTATGAGTTCAGAATAATTTTGTATTTGAATAATTAATAATGCAATTTCAAAATATGATAAATTATTGAACCTTATTCTCCTCTAATATTAATACTGATAAAAATATAAATCGGTCATAGAAGTTATCACTTCCAACGAGTGGTTTTAAGCACAACCAATTTTGTTTATTAATGGAATTGTGTTTTCCATCGTTTAGTGCATAGATTTACTTTGAAGGTACAAGAAATTCTACCTTTGAATCCACTTGTGTTGGTGAAATTGTACGTACCGAGAGAACGTAATTTTTAATCCTGCTAAATTATGTAGTCAAATTTATTCAGAGTCTGTAGAACATTCTGTAGATTTCCACTTAGTTCATGAGGCAGAGTTCTATATTTATGATTAAAAAGTTTCTTCATAAGCAATAAGCAATATGTTTGTGAAAAGCTAAAGGAATCGAGATTTTAAAAGATGTAGCAATGAATAGCTCCTTGATTAATACATCATTGAATGGTTCAAGTGTACAGGGCAAAGAAAACTTGCAATCATCTTTACAGAATATGATCAAGAAGTATTCCGGTTTCTTCCTTTATTAGGATATCGATCAGCATTTGATATCCTGCTAGAAGGGATGGGTGTATTATTCTTTCGCTCAAAATCAATAGTAAGATAAATTACTTGTTGATTAAAGTAACAGTTTTGTAGTTAAAGATACAAAAAATTAAATACAATACTTATTTATTGTTCGACGGGATAGTGGATTGACAGTTTTAAACTTTTAAGCTGAAGTGTGTTTTAGTAAACGTAAGTTATAAATAGAAGAAATATTAATAATATACAAATTTAGTCTACATACCAGAATTTGAAAACTAAAATAACTTTTCGCGTATCATATCGAGTGTTGTATAATTTAATAGGCATTTAAACTCTAAATCATTAATGTATCATTTGTGGTTTGTTGTTTCGTAACCAGAGACAAAGTTATGTAACGTAATTTAAATCTTGTGGTAGTAAATACACTTATACCATCTTTTGATATAAAATGAAAATATCCGCTGGTAAATTACGTAGAAAAACACCCTCATCTCGTTGAACTTGGCCTGGCAAAACGGTCAGTTCTAATTTAACTCATTTCTAGAGTTTTCAAAAATATCCGTCATGCTAAAGTGAAATAGTAACTTAAAGTAAATTGTTCTTTAATACGAGCTTTGCAACATGCAGAAAAAAGTATAGTGCCGTATTCAAATCGCCAAATCAGTGTCGTATTCTAGTTTAACACCATTTTATAAATATCACCTCTCAATCAATCTCCAAGCAGAAACAACAAGTTTACTGTAACACCAGGCAAAAGACAACTATAAAACAATTAAATAGCTCTTCCCAAATCTATTCAAAAGATATTGAACCCACCTTATATTTTGTAAATATAATAATCATGCATAAGAACAGCCTTATTTCATAAAATCTCTTTGAACGTCAACTGTATAACTTAGCCTAGATTTCATTTAACCTGTTAAACATTTGGTATAACATTGCAATAGTTCAAGTTATAATAAAGACAAAATGTGAAACTGTTTACGAAGTCAAGTAAAAGTAACAAATGTAATAATATCCAATTATAATGTTGCTATGCTACTTTGCTTTTAATATTACTATGTGATATAATACAGATCAAAAACTCACTGTTTAAACTCGCATACTACAATTTAACCAAATTTTGTTAACCATTCTTAAGCACAAAACACATGAACAATTACTACATGATATATTCTAAAATTGATTGAAATACAGTATAATTCTTAAAACTGCTATTTCCTCAAAATGTGTATATACTTGCATTCTAATTTAAATATACAATTATGAAATATTACAATCTTGTTAAAAAATACATTTATTGTTTTAACAGATTTTGTCTGGTAAAATAACAAGACCTAAAACTTCTTCTAAGCCACTGCAATTGCAACCATCAAAAATCACAGATGTTTGGCTTTTAAAAATAAATAAAATCAGCTTTAACAAACTATAAAATTAACATGTATTTTTGTAATGTAAAATTTTACTAATGATACTTCATTTTACTATTGAACTCATTTTTATTTTAAAGGCTAAGGTTTACAACAAAACCATTATTAATTAATATGTAACATAAAATAAAAATTGGTTATTGAGTGTACAACTAACCACATAATTCTGATAAATACATTTTTTAATATCTAAATATGTTTTTAAAATTTCTTGATTTTAACCTTTTAATAATTTTTTTTATCAGGGATACACTAACCTATAATTTTCTTTCAAGTGTCAAATCAAAGTTTTAAACCATACTCTAAAAGATAAAAATTCAATTAAATTGCGTTATTTTGCTGTTTGAATATTATGTGCCCTCCTAAATACAAAAAAGTTGAATCATCGCATTCGAGCATAGTCACCTTCCAAAATATAATTATTGAAATATATGTATAGATAACTTCAAATAGTGGTTAAGATATAAACTTTCAAAATTGTTGAAATCTTGACTTACAAATGTAAATTTCCCAAGTGGTTAAGAAATAAGATTTTTTTTTTATTCTGGAAATAGTGCTTTTTTAATTCAAATTTTAGTTATTAAACTAAAGATAGTTAGCTGTCTAAAGATGTACAGTTCGATAAAATAAACATCTCTTAACTGTCATGTAGTCTGTTCCACAGTGTCATTTCTAATAATTATTGTGTTTGTTGGAATAGTTTGTATACCTAGTTTTCTAGTCAGACATTTGTTAAGGAGTAGTCTTAAGTTATGTTCGTTGATTTAACCTGGATCATAGCTACTGTTATGACACAAACGTAGTTTTTCAATTTACACGTATTTTAATAATTACCATCTTTAATGTTATGATTTATCCTACAGATTTATAAACAAATAAATTATATTCACTTACAAATTAATTTGTTTTTATGCAAAGTACGAATTGTTTGTGTAAATTTTTGTAACGACATCGTAACTTTTCTATTTAGCCACCATGTTTAAATAAAAAAGATTATAATTTTATTAGGTAATTAATACAGATTTCATATTTTGCGTGGTACTTATTTAAATAAACACCATTTAATAAACAAATAAGTTTATGCATTTCAAAATGGTGTATTTAAATTTTTTTCCAGAATTAACTTGTTTTACATTTTAAGAAAACATATCATCAGAAAACAATAAGTTTCTCTTTCCTACACCGTCGAAATAACCGTAATAGGAATTATTTAAACAATTCTTTAATCCCATTCGAATATGACTCTTTTCATTCAACTGAGGAATCAGCTGTATTCGTTTGTAATTTAAAGTGTTGAATGGTTCTAGAGCTGATCACTGGAATATTTATAACTTTTAATTTAATGAACTAAATACCTAAGCAGTAATATTAATATTGTAACGTGGGAAGTAGAACTGAGAAAGCATTATTTACTTTTTTCCAGCATTTAGATTTAACCCGCCTTTAAAATAATAACGAAATTGTCTGAGGAGAAAGGAGACTGAAGCCTCGGCTACGATACGAGCGGTGAGCGGCGGGCGGTGGGCGGCGAGCGTTACTAGCAAAATTCCTGAGCGGCGGATGTGGCTACGATACAAGCGGCAATATTTCAACAGTCAACGAGATGACGTCACACGAGGAGCTAGTGCTGACGGAAATACTTAGTGTGAGACCAGTATTTATAGGAAAATCACAATATAGGATTACTATATCTTTAACCGTAGACTTAAATGATATTTACTTTGGTCCAGAAATTCAGGTGTAACCCGGGTAGAGAGTATTTTAAAAATATATACTTCCTGTGAAAATAACAATGTTAAACAGTCCTACAGTAAAAAGTTTAAATCCTTCATGAGGTTCAAAAAATAAATAAACTCTTGAACAGAATGATAAGTTCCAAAATTATAACCGCACAATTTAGAATCTTTTTTGTTTACAGTCGGATTTTCGTGAAATTTGGATTTTAACATAAATTCAGGTGTAACCTTGGTAGAGAGTATTTTAAAAATATATACTTCCTGTGAAAATAAGCATGTTAAACAGTCCCACAATAGAAAGTTTAAATCCTTTATGAGGTTTAAAAAATAAATAAACTCTTGAACAGAATTATAAGTTCCAAAATTATAACCGCACAATTTAGAATCTTTTTTGTTTACAGTCGGATTTTCGTGAAATTTGGATTTTAACATAAATTCAGGTGTAACCTTGGTAGAGAGTATTTTAAAAATATATACTTCCTGTGAAAATAACAATGTTAAACAGTCCCACAATAGAAAGTTTAAATCCTTTATGAGGTTTAAAAAACAAATAAACTCTTGAACAGAATGATAAATTCCAAAATTATAAGGAGTAATTTTAAAATATATGTTTTCTATGAAAATAACAATCGTAAGTAGTCCCATAACATAAATTTTTAATCCATTGGTGTTGTTTATTCCATAATTCATGGTGTTAAAGAATAAATAAATCCTTGAACCGAATAAAAAATTCCGAAAGTATAGGCCTACTCGCAAAAATTAGCATCTTTTTTGTTTACAGTCGGATTTTCTTGAAATTTTTTATATAAGTGGTAATTAGTATGCCATGAACGTATACGTATCAAAAATACTTAATTTTGCCTTTTTAACCAATGTCATATGTTTGTTGAAAGTAAAGAAACCCATGAGCGTCGGGCGGCAGTCGAAAAATTATCCAACTGATTTGATCCTGAGCGGCGAGCGTTAGCCAACGCACATCCACCGCTTGTATCGTAGCCAGCCAACCGTGTTTAACAAGGAAACTCCATCAGTTAGTTATAATTTTCGTGCGCCGCTTGCACCTGCTACTGCCGCCCGCCGCCTACCGCCCGCCACTCACCGCTCGTATCGTAGCCGAGGCTTGAGTTTATATCTAAATAATTATGAGTATAATTTTACAATTTAAATAGTAAAACCGTATGTCTGCATTACATCAACCAAATAAAATTTCCGAATTAGTTTACAATTTATAAAATATAAACTTGCCTTATCTCGTACAGTTAGAAGCCTTCACAGCTTCCAATTTATGGTATTGTGCTCCCATCAATGATTACATAGAATTAAACATAAAAAAATATATTATAGGCTATGGGAGACGATCGGTGAAGCCGACCCGTTGGCGGGATTCCACACCAAGATGGTGGCGCTGAGCATAACTCACCCTAGTACCGAGCGCTTTTGGCGATTTATCTTTCCAATGCTGTCGTGTCGTATCTTAAATAGTTTCATTTAGAAAATACTTCTAAAAGATTGATTTAGAAAACTGAGTAAAATTATAGAACCTATTTTTTCACAGGAAATGAAAGATGGTCTAGCCTATAGGTCTAATACTGATATTCTTACAGTACATTCATTTTGTAGGCTTTGTTCCATGGATATAGACCCAAAAAATACAAACTGTGCGTACAAAAAACGGATGTATGGCAACCCTACTACTACAATTTCATCTGATCCGAACGAAGTAGGAACGCAGAAGGAACGAAGTTTGCTTTAGGATTTAACAAATAGAAACTGTAATCCATAACGAAAAAAAGTATTATTAATTGGTTGCTTTAGCAATGACAAATATGAAATAATACAAGTAACGAAAAAAGCGTTACCGAATTGGTTTTTATGGCAATGATTGTAAATACATTCAAGAAACATGTGTTTTGGTTCATCAATTTAAATTAAGAGATTAAGAGTTCAGATATTATCGTTAAGCGCTGAAATTTTAGATTAGGCCAAGAAAGTAATTTTAAGTCTAGTCCTAATAAAAAATTATTGTATGTATGTTACCGTTAAGACAGGTAAAATAAATTAAACATACACACAATAATTAGGTTAAGCCTAGACGGATGAACCTACATTTTTTGTTTATTGAATTTATTTACAATGAACGGACAACTTATCTGTGTTTACCATTTTAGCGTTGATGTTTTAATTCATTCCACAACTTTATTATAATAACATTAAACTTATGGAAACAGTAAACATTGGTACAAAAAAGAAAATAATAATAAACGGCAATTATTTAAAGATTAAAATTATGTGAGTATGTTGCCGTTAAGGCTGGTAAAAGAATTGAAGAAAAGCGTGATGAACTTCGGGGGTCCCTGACGGTGGTCCTACGACTGCACACATCTACTTTTTCTATACCGTACGAGAATTTCAATATTTAATTATTTGATAATGTTATTTACAGTTTTATCTAATGTGGTATATTTTCAGGTTTCCGAATATTTAACTAAAGCTATATCATTTTTAGGACAGTAAATGTAAAACGTAAGTTTTATTTATTTTTGTAATTTTTGTAACAGTCTTATTTTTCCCATTAAATATATTTTAATTTGCAATGAGTCTTTTTTTAATTATTCGTATATGACCTTAGTTTTCTGAGGCTTATTAAGGTTTTAGACTATGTAATAACTGTTGTCAATGTTTCAAATATAAAAAGTACTATACAAAATTAAGTATACAGAATGAACATTATGTCTTATATTTTTTGAAATTATTCAAGTATTCAAATTAGGAACAGTTAATAGGTAAGCCTAGCCTACTCTGAGCAGAAATAGTGTTACAATTAAGTATTTAATACTAATTATTTAAGGGTTAGTAATAATAGTTTGATTACAATGATAGGAAGCGGCCTGATGAGCAGTGATCACCGCACAGATTTTTTGTAGTGCCGTCCTGACACCATGAGTGGCGCGGCCGTGCTTAATTTATTCTTGTCTTCAACCTGCCTCTCTGACATGGAACATTTTAAATTAAATTTGCACAGATCATTTTAATGCACTTGTATACGGCACAATTTGCTTTCTTGGTAAATATAAGTGATAAATATGAGTATAATAATGTATGGTTTTATTTATACTTTTGTTTAAATTTTCCGTTTTTTCGGATGCTGTGTAAAACAGATTTTAAAGCAAACATATTCTTTGATTTATTTATTTCAAGTGGTGCTCAAATTTTAGTAATAATAATGCAGATTTCAATTTAGTCAACAATATTTCCACTGCAATTAAAACGTCATATTTGTAAATGTACTAATTTTAATTACTGGCTTTCAGTTCCATTATATAGCTGTGGAAAGTGGTTTGACATACATAGAAAAACAAATAGACTATAGAAAATAATTAAATTTTTTGTTCTCTCAGTCAGCTGTGTATTCGACATGAATGGATGAAAGGTATGTTATACACTTTACTTCCAATCAAACAAACGTTTTAAAACTAATTTAAATCTTTACCAAAAAAATAAATTATAAATGTTAATAGTAGGCCTAATATATTACCGTAATTTCGTATTCCTTTTGTATTTAAATGAGCAAAAATTCCCTCTCACAAAGAACAAAAATACAGTTCCTTCAAGTATTTCGAAATATTCCACCACAATTGAATTTTGATACAGTTATATAGTGTACTAATTATGAAAAGATAAAAATTTTTTAGCCTTAATGTGCTAAAATCATCACTAACACAACATTAATTCTAATATTTTCTGGATAAGTAGAAGGTTTAATTCGGATTGTGTATAAACATATTGTGCCAAAACAAGCTAAGGTGCGAAAAATATGTTGAAGATCCTTAAAAGAAGTACAATTTGCATTCGAGTTTTGGTAACAAATTATTTATTTTTTCCGAATATAAAAATGGATAATTTTTCATATTGATTTCATATGATATGCACACACACTAAATATATATTAAAACGTTTAACACCAACTCCTGGAGATGTAGAAGAGAAAGTAGAAAATCATTAAACTATTTTAAACGAAAAGAGCCAATAATGCTAAAATTATAACCTTATTTTTTATGAACGTGTTTTGATAAACTTATAATACATTTGTGTATTGTACAAACAAAAATGTTATTTGTTTCATTAAGTTACAATTTGGCATCCAAGTTAGATTTATTTGACATTATACGTATTATTATCGTGTGGGGACTTTACATATTATAAGTTTTGTTTTTAATTCAAGATCTAATATTAAGAACAATCAATTTTATATAAATCAAAATGGTTTAAAACGAGAAAGTATCAAAATAGATATGGGCAAATTATTTTTAGTAAAATAGTCGGCTTTAATAAAACTAATACTATTTGTAGAAGGCATATTTTGAAGCTAATCTGTCATTATATTTATTTGTGCTAACTTGTTTGAAGATTTTGTCTAAAAACATTCGTTCTTATAACCTAATTTTAAATAATCTCACAATACGGTATTAACATAATTGTGTATTATGAAGCTAAAAATATGTCATTAGTTAAACAAATTTACTAAAATAGTTAATAAATAGGGGAGACCCCTGCGTGCTCCGCACGCCAACCCCCAATTTAACCTTCTAAAAACAAATAAATGTTATGTTTTATTTATAATAAAGGTGTAAGATTAATAATAACCCTCAAAACTAAGATGATAAATAATGATAAATGTTCAAATCAAATTATTTCTTATATTTTATTTTTGATAACAGCAGTTATAATAATGGTTATTAGAACCAGCAAGGCTTCAGGTCTACACTTTAAAACCCTAACCTAAAAGCTAGAAATAAAAAAATAATTGCTTCAAATTTTGAAATCAGCTGTTAATGGAAATATTGGAAAAATCAGCTGTTATATTATTCAATTGGTTGCTATGGTAATAAATGTAAATACATGTGTTGGTTTATCATTCTAGGCCTAACCTAAGAATTTTTTCCAACTAATTTTATAAATATTGAAATAAAATAAGATTTTTATCGAAATGAATTATAGCCTATGTTACTCAGGGAAAGTATAGCTTTTTATTAGTAAAACTATTTTTTCAATCGGTTCAGTAGTGCCACATATTACGCCATACATACAACAAAAAAAAAAAAAAAAAAAAAAAAACTTCACCTCTTTATAATATTAGTAATAAATGTATGAAAAGTTAATAGAACAGCCATACAATCTTCCAAAAATCACACTTGTAAGGTTTCTCTTCTATGTGTGTGTCAAAGTGTATCTTTTATAGGTATAGTAGCAGATTTAATTTAAAATATAATTTACAATAACTGTCATATTAGTTTACAGAACAGCTGTTTTATGTTTTTAATTTATTTATTTAATACCAAATGTTTTAATGTAAACAAAGCAGACGTTTTTAAATTGTCATGTATTTCTTATGGGGATTTTACGTTTTTCGGGGTCCTCAAAAACTCCTTAGTTTTTAATTTTAGAAAAAACTTATATTTTTCCCTCATTCCTTGAATCGATACCTTTAATTTGATACCTCTTCCTTCATCCTTTGATTTATCAAATTTCCACAATTTTGAATCTAAAATTTCGTTTACAGAATTATATACGATATAATGATTACTTTTGCTTGCCTTATACAGGACCGTTTATATTATATCTCATAAATACCTTTACTGGATTACAGCTCGCAGTCCTGTTTGTTTTTTTGGTTATATGACGGCCATTTCGCCTATTTATAAGGCATTATTAAATCAATTTATAAATTCAAATAAATAAACATTAATTGGCATTAATTGCTTAATTCACGTCTAATTTCTATAATATAGTTCTAACACAACACACACGTCACATTTAACATTTAATTATATACACAACCCACGGGTTTAAAAGTTCGATGAGTCATAAGTGCAATCGTTCACCCCTGCGTTAGTGCGCAGCGGTGAACGAGTGCACGTATGTTTATTTTAAATAATTAAACATATGATTATCCTTAAATCTTTAAGTTCTATCAATACTTACACTATATGGCGTAGACTTCGGAGCTAATTACACCATAATAAATTTCCGCTGTCAGACCACCCCACTAAATTGTTTGAGTTGGCGCAGTTGGTTGTCACCAATAATTGAAGAAATTGGACATACAATATAATTTTTTTTACGGTTGAAATCTCCACCTAATAAAATAATCCAACCCAATCAATTAAACATTGCCTGCAAAACTCCAACAGTGGAACTTTTCTATTCACCCTCTGGTAAAGAATGTACAGATGCACTATACCAAATTAGTTTCTAGTCTTGCCATAACCAAGGAATAGAACATTATAAACCAATAATTCGTCTTCCCATAAATTAAAATATTAAAGAACAAAAACACGGTAAATTTAAGTTATCAGCAGTATTTTTGTGTTTATGTTACACAGAAAGTTAGTTAAATGATAGTTGTATCAGCTTGGTAAATGCTATTGAGCAGGTTATCAAAACTGTGCAGACAGGAAATAATCTATTTGTAGAATTTAGATTTACAAATCGTGAAGAATCTTATAAATGTTTGTTTACTAAATATCTATAATCTTCTTTTTCTTAACTGTATTTCTGCGCTTATCATAAAACCTCCTGATTTCTTTGTTCAACTCAATGGAATACATCAAGTGATACTAATCCTTCCCAACACTACCACACATTTTTGTGGAGACTTTACCTTTCTTTATACTCTTCACTAAATTCTTAGAAGGTATGATTGATAAATGCTTCCCCACCATTATAAACTGTTTAATAAAACATGTATGCCATTATGTAAACTATTAATAACAAGGATTTTGAAATAATATACAATACATCAGCTTTAAGGTAACGAAGGATTTAATTTCTTTAATTAATATATATATATATATATATTAATACAAGGTTTAAGTACAGAAGGAAATAAGAAGAGAAATTATGAATAAAGAAAATACAGTTTATTTGAAATGTTCTGGTTTTAGTTTGGCTTCATGAAGCAATGATTTTCCAGGCTTTTAGTGGTAAAAAAAAGCAAAGATAGCTTTTTATCGCTGAATGGCTCTCTACATACCACAATGTCTATTCATTCTACATGCATCGTGGCTTGAGGCTTTCAGATCTTAATCATGCCGAGCTTATGTGAATTTAATATTTATGTTTAAGATAATCCGTGTGTTTTGCTTTCAAATTTCTTTACATTTTAAAATTAAAAGAGTTCTTTTATCCTCGAGATAGAAAAATATCTAAATATAAATACAAAATCATCACAGTTATTTTATCAAATACGCCATCATTTTTTAAATTCTAATGAGCGTTTTTTATATTTTTTATTAAAACTAATAATAATAATTATTATTAAATAATAAATTAAATGTATTAAAATTATTATTTTACATACATTTATTTACTAATTGTTAAATTTGCATACAATCGATGTTAAATAACATCTCCTAAAACCCAGGGGGCCTGACGTAGTTTGATGAAAATAACAGCATCTTGATAAATAAAGAACAGTTCTTATTACAGTCCTTTATCAGTCTGACACAAAACTTCGCTAACACATTCATTAAAAACTAAGTACAACCGTATGTAGGGTGTTTCAGAATCCCTAACATTTTCATAATAAATTTTAAAAGCCGAAAATCATAGATTTCACTACTTCCACCATATTGTATTTGCACTTTTAAATGTGTATCTCTATACTATATTGATATAATAATTGGAATTTTGCATGCAGTTTTATAGTATAAAGTACTAACTAAAAAAATCACTAATGTTTCCAGTTACAAATCCAAAATGGCAGTCGTTTAAAATGTTTTATGTTCATTATCTACGTTGTCCTTTTTAATGGCAATTTTTTTTTAAAGTTGTCTAATGGTAAAAATTAACCGTATATGGAGATTTTTTTAAAAATATTCTGGTTATAAGCTAATACTTTGTATTTTAGACAATACCATGAATATCATTTCTGTGTTTGTTAGTAACTCGTTTATCCTTAGCCGTCAGTCTTGTAGACATTGTACAAGAGAATCATAAATGGTTTAGTTTATAACTCTGTTAACCTTAGACAACAGTCGTTAGACAGAGTACCAGGAAAACATCAATGTTTTTGTTTATAACTCTGGTATTGTTTGGCATCAATCGTTAGACAGGAACTAAGAAAACATAAATAAGTATGTTCGTAAAGGTATGCACTGACCGTAATCGGTAGACAGGGTTCTGTGCAAACATAAAATGTTTTTGTTAGTATAAAAGTTAATAATTTACTACGTTAAATATATTCGTAATGCTCATGATAAAGTTTGGTAGAAAATAAACTTTATGTTATTGCTTGGCCTTCATGTTTGACGTAAACTGCACACAACAATGTACATCATTTTGTTAGGTAATTTATAGCACAACCGTATTAGATCCAAATTCTACATCGAAAATAAACTTAGTTTTGATGTTAGAAGTAAAGTGTTTCTATATTTATATTTTATTGTAAGCCTAGTCTAAGATAACATTTTTTGAAAATCATTTGCTAAGCTATCTCATGGTGTTCAAAATAGAAGGGCACTTTTAGTTTATTATAACTTGCTACTAAAATCTGTTTACAAATATACATTTTTTGTTATAGACTTGTATGCATCATACATAACCAATATGAGTTAAGAAGCTGTTTGGGCCTTACAATAAACATAAGATACTTTTTAAACAAACGGAACTATCATAGTTTTTCACACTTATTGAACAAAATTATTTTTGTTGCAGTATAATTAAATTGTATTTATCCTTTCACATAATTATATTCGGTGTCTTTAGAAATGTATTCAAAATAAATTTAACACCTCAATAAATAATTATTTTATATTGGCTCCTCAGTCAGGTAACGAAGTGACCATTCTATTCGATATAGAAATCTTTAAAAAAATCGAAAACATATTTTATTTTACGGTTTCATCTATACTAATATTATAAAGAGGTAACACTTTTTTGCTTCTTTGTTTGTTTGTAGGATGTACTTTCAGGAAGTACTGAACCGATGGAAAAAATAGTTTTTTTTTTTAATAATAAGCTACCAATGAGTAGCATAAGATGTAATTCATTTTGATAAAAGAATTTTTATTTCAATATTTGTAAATTGTGTAGAAACAAATTTAGGTTAGGCTAATTTCTCAGTCTAGACTGACGACCAAACACATGTATTTGGATTAATTATTAGCATAGCAACCAATTGTATAAAATAACAGATAAAACAACTGTTTGCTTCAATATTTCTATTAACAGCTGATTTCAAACTTGGAAGTAATTATTTGTATTTCTAACTTTCCGGTTAGGTTTTTATAAACCCTTTCACTTAACCTTTATTATAACAACTGATGTATACAATATACGAAATAATTTTATATAAACGTTTAACATTATTTACCATCTTAACTTTGAGGGTTATTATTAATCTTACACCTTTATTATAAAGAAATCATAACATGATTATGTGTATAGAAGGTTTTAAAGGGGTTAACGTGAGGATAAAATTTGTTCTATACAGTTTGTATAACTGAAATCAACAATTGTAACTCTATTGAAACAAAACACACCGGGTACTTGCCACATCAAATAATTACCACTCAGAAGTTATCGCAAAGTTGGTAACCTATTTCTGATGTAAATATTATTGGACACTGAAACTCCAGTAGGGACCTGTAAACTCACATATTTCTGATAAACACTTTCTAGAATAGCATTGAGCTTTTAGCAATTTTTTTCTCTGTAACAGTACAATTATTAATTATGTAAATTACCAAAAACACACTCTCTCCACAAACGTAAGTTCCTTTTCGACATTGTGGTGGACTTAATTACTGTAATGCTGGAGTTCATCATTCGGTGCTTAGTTATTAGAAATCTATTATGTGGCTACAATTTTGTTACAATTATTAATTAATATACATTTTAAATTTGAAACTACCAACGTTGGTGGAATCCCACGCAGCGGAGGAAGTTTTTCTATCCTGCTAAATTTCGAGATCAAATTTGGTCAGAGAGTTCGTGGACATTCTGTATACTTCTTATAAGTCAACGTGGCAGCATTTTATATTTATATAAAAAAGGTGTCTTTATAAATTTCCAATGTAAGCTAAAAGCAATATGTTTGCGGAAAGATAAAGCCGTAGATATTGTAAGAGATGTAGCAATGAATAGCTCCTTGATTAAACCTTCGTTCAATGATTCAAGTGTGTACGGCAAAGAAAATTTGAAACCATCTTTAAGGATGATCAAGCCGTAATTCCAATCTCTTCCTTCTCTAATACATGAAAACGTATTTTGATATTCTGCGAGAAGACCTGCGATTGTAATTATTTTACTTAAAATCAAATGCATACTCAAAGATACGAGCACTAAAACTTTTTTTGTTAAAGTTCGGGTGTTACAAATAAAATCTAAAAGATTAAAACATTTTAATACTTTATTCACTTAAAAAACCCGACGGTTTCTAACAGTTACTTAACGAGTCTACAGTTAGAAAATGATGAATATAAGCAAAAAACCATGATGTTTTATGACAAAAGTTGTCATGTACATTTTTAAAATGTAACTCAGTTTTGTAAAAAGCTATTTTCTCAATTAGGTTGAAGAACATTCAAGTAAATTTATTTGTAAAATATAATAAGTAAGTTATGAGATTTTAATCCGTTACAAGTTTTTCTTACAAGGTGCCGTACTATATTTTGTTTCGATTGCTAACATAATCCAAAAATGGTCTCAGGACCATTAAAGGTAATTAAGTGTACATATTCTTGGTGGACAAAATTGGAATCAGAAATGAAACTTTTGTAATTCTGCTTCACATAAAAAATAATATGCTTCACGTTAACAGCTGTATGGTCTTGCAAATAGTTCTAATACACAAAATTGCACAACCTGGACTAACTAGTATTAAGTAGTTTTCATTTCAAATTACGAAGAGTCATGCCATTGGAAAATTTGCAAAATTTCTTCAAATATGAATTAAGGCAGCCAAAATTCATAAAACCGTTGTTTAATAGTTGTATATAGTTGTAATTTGTATATATGTCTAAGTGTAAATCATAACATAATATTGTTTCTATCTTTATCCAAGAAAAGAATTATTGTCAAAAGCTAACATGTTTAACTCCTGTTAATTTTCTGAAAACCACATGGTATGGTAATAACTGTTTCTATTTAATGTTAATTAACTTTGATAAAATATTTGAAAGGTTATTCAAAGTTTTAAACTATAGATTATTGTTTCCATCTTTAAGTAGCAAAAGATTTATTGTCAGAAATACAAATTCCTAACATTTAATTATTGTAAAGTTTCTGAAAACCAAATTGTATGTAAAAAAGTTTTTGCTTAAATGTTAATTAATTTGGCAACAATGTAATAAAATCTTCTCTATAACAGTGTTGTAATTATGTTATATTGGTAGCTTACCAAATTGTATTTAACTAAATCTTAAAGAAAGCATGCATTTGTAAACTTTCATATGCATTGTTAGTCAGTGGTCATTATTGTTATATCATGAAAGAGAATGTACATAATTTCTTTTGAGATGTGTTAATTTCTTCTATTATTACCTCAATTGATAAAATTCTTAAAAAGTTTCTAACTTCATGTCTAAAATTAAAATCCAATATAAACATAGCTGCTCCATTTTATAAATAGTTATTCAATTTAATATCGTAAAGAAAATTTAAATTCTTTAAGACTATGCTGGTCGAAGATATAAACCATAACTTAGTTTTAGACATTGAGACTTTAAGTTGAACAAAACTAGATATTTTGAGCTCTTTAGGTAATCGCTTAGCAAAATTGTGAACACCTGATCTTCTAATGAATTTTTGAAAGACTTTCAAACTTATCTTAACAGGAAAAACTTATGTAGAAAACTATAGTTTTGGTAGAAAGAAAAACTAACAACATCTACAAAGCTATAAATACTATGGTATAGGCGAACCTGTGTTTGCGTAAAAATTATAAAAACTCTAAAAATGTATTTCATTGTACTGATAATGATGTTATTTGTAATCAAATTGATTTTGTAATTACTTCTTGTTTAATTAATTTAAGTCGTCTTTTCAATTATAATTGGGAAGTGACCACTGTCAGTTTAGACAGTCGCAAAGAAATTCATCCAAATTTATAAACCATACAATACATTTTTTGAGACCTCACACTTTTGTTTTTGTAAATTCTTTTTTTTTATGCAACTAAATGGTAGGCCTTTCCTTTTTTAAGTAATTAATTGTAGTTGACATAAACTATAATTTTTTTCAATTTATTATTTTTTGTTAATGAAAAATTTTCTTAATAGCTATAAAAAACAAAATTTATTTTGTTTCTTTTTGTAAATTGTATTTTTTATATTCATATTTGCAATATTTTATTTCTTGATATTTCGAAGCTACATTAAATCAGAACTGCATAACGAATATAAGTTTTCTTTATTGTGAGAGAGGTACAATTATTTGTAAACAATTGGGTTATTTGTGTAGCTACATTAAGTCAGAACTGCATAACGAATATAAGTTTTCTTTATTGTGAGAGAGGTACAATTTGTAAACAATTGGGTTATTTGTGTAGCTACATTAAATCAGAACTGCATAACGAATATAAGTTTTTTTTATTGTGAGAGGTACAATTTGTAAACAATTGGGTTATTTGTGTAG
>JAGFPH010003219.1:66568-87838 GCA_018207615.1 Philaenus spumarius | reverse complement strand
AATACAATTACGTTAAAAAGACTGAAAATACCAACCACCACGGGCAACGCCGTACGGGTCAGCTAGTGTATTATATGTACCTAAAGGAGCTAAATATTAATTATTTTGATACGAAATAAAGTCTTAAAAAGTTCTCAAAAAGCAATATTCACTTAACTAATTCTACTATATCCTAAATAGATAAATGGATGATTTTTGTATATTTTTTAGACTAACCATACTTACTTTTTAACGTCTCCCTTAAAAGTGTGAAAACTGAGAAAGAAAACCTAAATTTGTACTATTATTACTTCAAAACACCCTACTTGTAGAGTAAGTAAATAATTTTGAATTTACCCATTTATTGGGCTACAAATTATTCGTCTGCTTTTAAAGGAACAGTATTGATTAAAATCTGTTTAATAGTTCCCAATTTTTAAGAGTATTCGTTTTTAGAATTAAACTTTTTTATTATTTGTGAACCTGTTTTGATTAAACTTATAATACATTTGTATATTGTACAAACAAAACTGGTATTTGTTTCGCTAATTTACATGTTGGAGGCAAATTTTTGCTTTATTTAACACTATACCTCTTATTAACTTATTTGAAAAGAGAAGTTTTTTTTAATAAAGATCTAATAATATTAATAACAAAAAAATCGAAAAATATAAAATTAAAAGAGCACGATAACAATAAAAATCATCAATATTATTAACGAAAAATAACTTTAAATTTTGGTCATATTTGAATAAAACTAAATTCTATCTAGAGAAGCTTTTTTAAAAACTAATATTTTATTATGTTGTGTTTTATTATGTTTAATATGTATTTCATAATTTTTCAAAATGTCGGTTAACATTATGTTACTGAATAAACACAAATATGAATTAGACTCGCAATATCAATGTAGTAAAATTGTGTATTATATAAATAATAACCTGGCGTTAATTTTGGAAACGAAAATGAAATTGATCAACTTTTAAACTACATAACTATATAGGCCTAGGCCCCATGTAGTAAAGTTAATGTATCAGTTTTTTTGCTGTTACTTGACTTATGCATAATATAATATTATATAATAAACGAATTCATGGATTATTATTGTTCTTCTCCCTCCTAATAAATTGTTTTTTTATAATAAAAACAGTATACAATAAAGGGGAAACTTTAGGGGTTAATTTCCTTTCATCTAAATCATTTTATCAGTTACAATCTCTTCTCACAGGAAAAAAACATCTTCAATCATATAATTTACTAGCCATGGAATTTCCTTAAAATAGTATATGTGGACTTGGAAGATTCAATTGTTATATTCTATTGCAGGCTTCTAAAGTGTCATCTATTTATTTTATTTAAACGTCTAACTTTGAGAAAGCTTTTAAAAAACATCGTCAAATATTGTTTTGTGAATTGTTCATAAGATTCTTGTTGCTTTGTGTATACGCTTTAGTTTTAAGTATAGTTTGGCTGCAAATGCGTGCGACTTCCATGGTTATATAAATTAATATTTATTACGTTGAATATATAAATATAGATACTGGAAGTCGCAGTGATGAAAATTGTTTTGTTTCAGAATAAATAATTATTTTAAACCAAATAATACCAATGTTACGTTTAAAATATTTTTTTGTTTAGGTTGATAAATAGCTTAAATTGTATATTTGGTCTTTGTGTATTATTTTGTTGTATACAGTATATTATTTTGTGAAAAAACAAATTATAGTAATGTTAAATCGATTTGATAAATAACTAATTTGATGGAAAAAACTGTAATACTTTTGTTTATATTATTAATGTAATTAGGCTTATATAATTTTAAAAAATAAACTAAAAACAGTTTTTATGTGATTTTTGTCTATAATTATTGGTAAAATATTAATTTTCCTCCCTTCTTATTTCATAATCAGGATGGCATTTCCTATAATAATCCAAAGTCAACACATCCATGCTTTTCCAAAACAATCATCTACTCGAAGAAATGTGTGCCATCCTGAATAAAGAGGTGCATAATTATTATAGTGGATTAGATTTATTGGCCTCATTCGGTATACAAATCGCATTGCAGCAGTAAAAATTTGAGTTGTCACAGTCACATATGCAACATAAATATGCAGAATACAATCATATTTAAATTTATCCACATATAAGCATTACTCCGAAAAATATATAATATAAACATAACACAAGTTATATAAATAAAATATACAAAATTACATAAACTATTTAGCTATAAAACATCGATAGCACAAATTAACATAAAAAACTATATAATCTATTTAAAGAATCGGATTAAACTGCTAGCTTTACAAGGAAAGCCTTAATTTTGTTAGCCTTTATTGTAAGGCACTTTCTTTATATTGTCTGTCAAACTTGTTATACAATGTGACCAGAATAGCACACTCCGACCTCGAACCACTTTAGTCTATGTACTACTGGGTATTGAAGCATTTGCAGTTTCTTGGAATATCCATGCTTTTACTGATTGACACTAATATAATTGCTTCTAAAAAAGAGCAGGACATACAGAATGTATAATACTGGGAAGAATTAAACATGTTTATTTTGTAAATAAATTTGTACAAGATTGCATACGTATTAAATTGCCAATTTTTCTTATAATTCTCTTTTGAATAGAAACATGTTTTCTATTCAACATAGTAGAATCTATCCCACAAAGAGCAACACCATATCTGAAGTGAGAGTACACAAATGCAAAATATTCTGTTTTAATTGTATCCGGACTGGAAATACGTGAAGTAGTACATAGTGTGAAACAAGTTGAATTAAGTTTATATGAAATAAGGTTAATATGTGATTTCCAGTTTATGTTTTCATCAATTACCGAAGACATTTTTACTAGACTGTACTTGGTTCTAAATTATCAATACAAATGTTGTCTTTTACAACTGAACTGCATTAACGGAGTTTTATTTCTATTAAGTTTCAGACCTAGTGGCTGAAAACCAATTTTTCTGCCCTAATCAATGATAAAGTTAGTCTTTTCTATGTAAGTATTTAAAAAAAAAAAAAAAAAAAAAAAAAAAAACGTTAAAGTGGTGGCATCAGCGTAAAGGACAGTTTTCGCTTCCCAAATATTACAATGCAGGTCATTGTAGTCCAGAAACAGTAAATTAGCCAATATTGATTCCAGGGGTACACCTCGATAATCTATTTATCAAGAAGAGCAGTGCAACCCATAAGGGTCTGTATGGACTACTCTTTGAATTAAGTACAATTCAACACTTTGGGATGATCATATATAGGAAACTACGATCCAAAGCTGTGGAAGATATATGGAAAAAACTTCTAAAACTCTTAGTATAGGCCTAAACATACTTCTAAATCATCCGTATTTTCTCCACCAACTTAAGGCCATAGTCTTTAGATTGTTATATAATGCATAAACAGAGAGTGCACAGTTGAAATAAACCAATACGAACCATTACATACATAGCATCACATTACAGTACATTACAAAGCAATAAAATATAATATGTTATTATTGTGCCGTTATTTAAATAGCGCGCCACTATTTCAATCAAAAATCCACTCTCGTTAAACTAAACTAATTCCCTGCTCAATACACTGAACGCCCACGGCACCTAGCGGGTAGAGAACTTAACTCCAATCAGCTGACTGTTAACATTGCTAATCGCATGCGTAGAAAAAGACAAGTAATGCAACCGTTCCTTAGTCATCTCTTTATAATAATTATTAACCTTGAACTTGTACAGACCTTCGTTCAGCGACCGACATAAAAGACTTGAAAACCTCATGGCAACGTGAACGTTTGCATAATGCGAAATGAAACGTGAACTAGTTATTTTAATCAAAAATTGTCTTTCAAAAAGTGCGATAAATAAAAAACCAGTAATGTCGCGAAAGCCATTCATATCGTAAAGCGGACGTCAAGTTTCGTTAGTTCACAAAACATGTGAATACGTTTAAACACTTCGACATCAATTACCAGGTAACGATTTAAACCATTTATTAATTATATTTCCATCTGAGTTGCTATATTAATTTGTGCTGTTGTAAATTTTAACTATAATTATATATCTGCAGTTACAGAATAATGTTGTTAATCCATAAGTAAATTTAACCTATACAGCCATTTCTTTTAACCAAAGATACAGCCTATAAGCCTTCAGCAAATTTCAGTTTAAAATATAGTAGCCTTTTGTGCTATATAAAGGAGAAACATATCAGTTAGTAATAGTCTCTGTTCAGATTTTTCTGTTATTAATTTTATAAAACAATATTTTACCATACAGTTTCTTGCACGAACAAACATTCAGTTTCTTGCATAATATTACAATTCTGTTTTGCACATGATTTTTTGCACTTAACCTTTTGGTTCTGAAACTAAAATTATGTTGTATTTTGTTTCATAGTTTACAACTGGTGCAACAATGACCCACAAAAACTGAATAAACTGAACTTTTGAAAATTTCTACCTTCAAAAGAACTGTCAGTGTAAAAGTCCAAATTTGTGAAACATCAGTGACTATTAATGGATAATTATATATAATTCAAAATAGCAATTACCTGTTTTAAAATCAGAATTAATGAAGGCTGTTTTATAACAAAAAAAATACAAAAATAATCTGATAAAGGCTGTATGTAAATTTCTTTTAATTAAATAACTTGGATGGGACCGCTAGAAAATTTTTGGAACCACAATCCTCAAAGGATTTCATTCTAAATTTTAAAAAAAAAAACTTTTTTTTAAGAGAGATGTCTCTGAAAATTATTAAACGCCATTATTTTTATTATTTAATTTGACTTAGTATTAAGGTTGGTCAACAAAACAAGTGTTATTAATAAATCCATGGTACTAGGTATTTAATTTTGTAAAAGGTAATAAATTGTAATAAATATTTTATTATAAATGGGGAGGGTTTTTCTAATTTTACTTCAGGGAAGGGATCTTTTAAATATAATCAAAATCAATATTGTAAATGTAAACTATTCTTAAACTTTCTTTTTTAATTATAACTAAGGGCATATCAATTTAAATCCTTTCTTTAAGGGCATATGAGTTTTGCATATCAATTTGCAAGTAATTAATAAACTGGCCAGCGGTGTTGGTGCAGGAGTCTATGGTCCTAGGTGCAGTGTATCTAGGGCTATGGGAGCCTTACCATCAATCTTTCAAGCGGAGGTCGTTGCGATAGATCTCTGCGCCCGTGAAATCCTAAAAAGAGGGATTAAGGGAGCTAGGATTGACATCCTTTCTGATAGCCAAGCAGCCTTGAAGGCACTTGAATCATTTGCCTTTGAATCAAGGCTAGTTTTGGACTGTTTTAAAGTAGTGAATGACATGGCTAGACTCAATGAAGTTACTCTTAAATGGGTGCCTGGTCATGTAGGTATTAAGGGCAATGAGGCAGCAGATAGACTTGCTAGAATAGGAGCTAAAAAGCCCTTCATTGGTCCAGAACCTTTCTGTGGGAGGCCTAAAAGCCATCTGAGAAATGTTGTTGAAGTCTGGACGGAGAAGACCTGGTCCACACATTGGAACAATGCTCCTGGGCTTAGGCAGGCACAAATGTTTATCTGTCTCTCTAAGTCAAAAGCACAGAAGCTTTTATTATTGGGTAGGAATAACCTTAGACGGATTGTGGGAATTCTCACTGGTCATTGCCCGGCCAAATACCACCTAAAAAAAATGGGGCTGGTCTCGGAAGACTCTTGCGGATTCTGCCCCTTCGAAATTAATTGGCTCAACACCTGCTGTGCAAGTGCGGGGCTCTCGCACGGAGAAGATTTACGGCTCTTGGAAATGCTTTTGTTAGCCCGGAAGAGGTCCGTGGTGTTGATCCAGGGACCCTTATTGGTTTCGTAAGAGACCTGAAAGGGATCTGGGATGATCACTAGAAGGGGATGTATACCACAATAGATCTTAAGGGTCGCAGTGGTGAGGAGGCTTATCACACCTCTACCCCCCCCCCCAAAAAAAAAAAAAAAAAACTAAGGGCATATCAATTTGAATCTTTTCTTTAAGGGCATATGCATTTTTGCATATCACTTTACAGTTAAATTAAATAAACAAAGTGTTCGTTATATGAATTGTATTTATTGTATTTCCTGTAAATAGCTAACTCAGGTGTTCAATATCAACTTTAAATAAGGTAAGGTTACAGATCTTTTGCTGTACTTGGTAAACCTTTATTTCTTATAGGATTGTATATACCATTTTAGTCTTAGTCCAGCACGCATTCCAAATTGTTGTCATAATTTCTTTAAAGGTGGTACATTATTATTTATAAATTGTTATTATGTTTAGTCCATATTGGTGTGGAGTTATATTTTAAGTTTTTATGTATGTATGAACGCGAGTAAAAGATTTGTACAGTAAACAAATATTAAATACTAATGCACAAAGTGCTCTAGGTGAAAATTTTTTAAAAATATTTCACTGAATATATTTTGTTTGCATTATAAACTTAGTGGTTAAACAACCTACATTAATTTAGCAAGCACTGCTTACCTCCATTTTGAAAATGGACAAATAAAATATCTATTGGTACCTACTTTAGTAAAAGTTATATCAAAATGTAAGAATTTATTTTGAAGTATAATAGTAGTAAGAAAAAACAAACCTACCAATTTAAACGCTTGTAACATAGTAAAAATATATTGATCGAAGTAATAAAAAAGTAAGAATGTAAAAAGAGTTATATTTCTTGTATTTATATGTTGAAACAATCATGCGATTGTCCTGCGGATCCTTTCTAAATTGTGCCTAGAAAAACATAACCATCAGCAAATGGCTTTCCGTTAAAATGGTCATAAATATTACTCAGCAGAGGGAGAGGGTCTAAGCTGCAAATAAATTTCCTTCTCTTATCCCTGGACAGCTCTATTCTTCTCTTTCTATGGTAATTTGTGACTACACATCCTGGTTTAACCTACTTACAAAATGTAATTGTTCTTTTATCATACTGTGTTATAACTGTATAAAATTACAGTTGGTTTTAAAATGATGTAGCATTGAGTGAATTATCCTGTTCTGTGATGGAATGTTTTAAGATCAACTCTTCAGAAGTATTAAACACGTACTACGCTCAATATACAGTACCGTTAACCATGTAAACAAAAACCGTAACATTAATGGGAATACATCATGCATTGTTGGGGGGATCGGTGATTTTTTTGGGTTTACACAAAATAGAGAATGCTATTTGCATCTAAACCAGAATTCATGAAGTTACCTCTGAAGTAATTTACTCACGGACTAAATCAATTTTATTTTAGTTCAGTCCATATTCAAACAAGTCACTAATTTAGTTTTAAATCTGTAATTAAATATCAAACTTTAAGTTTAGTTGTGAAAGTCTGTTTGTACAAACTTCAGTTGCCACCGCCATGATAGATTTCATTTGCATTGGAGACACAATTTAATTTACTTGATTGAAATAGTTTTGAGGTTCGATAAATAAACACCCAGTGAGTTCACTTCGTGTTGATTGCAAGGCTTAATTGTCGTTTTAAACAAGTTTAGACCACATTTTACAGTTGACTTATATGTTGTTTCATTTGTAGAAAGTCTTGATCACCTAGAAAAGAAGGATTGTTATGGATGTGTTTCAATTTGAGAATAAATAATTAAATAATTTTACGATATGGAAGAACGATTCTGAAGATAAATCAGTAAATATTAACCAGTCTGGTTACTTTAGCTAGCGCTCACTGAAGGTGGCAATATATTTTTTTAAATGAGTTTCAGCAATTAAATTTTGTTTTCATAACTGACAGTTTTTAGGTAAAAGAAAAACACAAACAAAAATCAAGGATAATCAAACATCTGGTGATACATATTTTATTGTTTTCTTAGTTGGTAACATCAAAATTTTTGATGGTAAGATGGTTAAGTTTAAATGCATGCAGCAATAATGTATTAATTATTGTTAGATAAAATACTGAAAAAACAACTATGTAACGTAAATGTTTAAAACTACCACAATTTGTTTGCCAGTTGTCTTGCACGTCTGGAAACTTTTTGCTGGTTTATATTGTATTTTCTAAAGCAGCAAAGTAGGTATTTTATTAATATTGTCAGTTTAGTTATTTTAATCCATTGGTTTTCAAAGATTGTTCCTGTACACATTCTTTCATTGAACCCAACAAAAGCAAATCAGAACTGTAGGTGGCATGACGGGTAACAACAGAGGAATAAATAAATTCCTAAATACATTTTGAAGAAAATCCTCCGAGGGATTTATTACTTCATCTTGAAGTATTTTTAAATTTGGAAGTTGATTTTTCCAGTCGAAGGATAAATTACGTCATTGCTGTAAGAGATTTAATCTTATAGCTATCTAAAAAAACTGTTTTACTACCTTCTTACGTGACAACAAACTTCATTGTTTTCACCATGAGAGAGTTGTTTCATTATCCCTTATAAACTATTTTCTAACCACAATCGATTGATAACGTGCCTCATTTGAAATCCTAATTTGAAAACTGTTACGTCGAGTATTTCTCATGGGTGGTTGGTCACTACCAAAAACTATGGCCAATATTTGTAAGTTTTGTATAGTAAGTAGTGTATTGTGTATCAGCAATTGTTTTGTATTTGTTGAGCTGTGAAAGTTGACACATTGCTGCTCTTCGTGTAATACTTCTTTGCTGATCAAATTTTCTCTTTACCTCTGCCAGGATGCCAGAACAGATCGAACAGGTACTTTTTATAATTTTTGCATGATGTGGAGTATTGCAGACTAGAAATGTTTCATAGATTGTTTTCTTTAAGTACTCAAAATACTAACCAGTAACCACTGCACTAAATCGCATTTTTTATCAAAAAGATAACACTTAAATACCTGTTACCAACTTTTTCACCTACAGCCATACAATGCATATTGTAAATGAAATGAATAATTATTAAATCATTTGAAAAATGTTAATACAACACTCACAAAATATTCCAAATTTTAACAATTTTATATATAACTTTAGACAGCTATTAGTGTATTATTGTTTTTAATTTGTGAGTAAGTTATTTGATAAGTTTTAGAACCTTCACTTTGCAGGAGACATTTTGATGTTTTCTAAGTAATTTTTCACTGTTATTGTACAGTTGATTTGCATGTGTGATTGTTATTTTTTATTCGTTGTATTTTATTTTAAATATAATACAGTAACATATTTAAAATTGTATTTGTTTATTTATTTTATGTTAATAATAAATTATTTGTTTTAGTCCAATTTATAGTGAACTTATATGTAGGGATACATATTTAATTACGTTTGTGTAAGCAATTGTAGCCTACTGTTGACCACAACGAAATGAAATGTGACTTATTTAAATATATTAAGCATAACATATGTGACCATTGGTATACAGTACAGTAGTTGTGTATAAGAAACTCTGCACATATCATCAAACTATCTGATAAACTTTCCATCACAATCTGTTATGCCTTCAAATTACAATATATATTAGAGTGTCAAGCATGTCAACAGGACCGACTACAAGGAAATGTCAGGAAATGTCACCTTCTACTTACTTCTTAACAAAAGAAAGGATATGAAGAATTCATACCATTACTTTACAGTTTTTAATATTCTGAAATTAATGTTTAATAACTTAGTTTTACAAATTATCTCTAGGGATTATATGTCTAAAAAATAATCATTAAAAAATATTTTAACTATGTTATGAAATAATAACAAAATAAACAGTGTACTACAAAAAAATCTGTTCAGTGGGTATAGCGAGCAAATTAATGAATCAATTTAAACACTTCGTTTAACTGAAACAACACAATATCGCACTTAAATATTCGGAGAAAATATAAAATATCAACATAGGGCACGAGTAATTTTAGAGTAAGAAGTTTAAACAAATTATATGACTTATCTTATCAGTTTTAACTTAGCAGCCGGTAACGTACAAAGTTTGTTAATTTGCTATCTCGAATTAGATCATTAGAAATAAAAAATAAACCATACTTTTCTAACGATAAACTTTTTAAATAATCTCCAACACTAAGCACTATGTTACCAATATAAACATTATTTTTTTGTATTGAAAAGTATTTTTAATTAAATCGTATGCATTTCATGGGTGAGTTTCCAATTACTTTAGAAGGGTAACCAAAAAACCTTTTATGTGTCCCGGGAATTTTTGTTAACAATTAAAAGCCAGATTATAAACCACCTCACCAAGATAACTTTTCAAAGGATTTGTTGAATAACGTCTCCAACCAATGAACTGGTCGCCATGCACCAACACGACAGCGCTTGTATGGGTAGCCATGTGACCACCACTGCAACTTAAGATTTTGATTTGAGACACAGCATTGAAGCAACTCTCACTTCCATTACTCGAAATGAGCTGATTATGGTATGAGATGAACTAGTCTGTTGTTAGATGTGTAGCTTAGTGACGTAGAAAGATCACATTAAATACAAGCGCTAGGAAGCCTTCCTTCAAAAGTAATTATATATACGTCTGCAAAGAAAACATATTTTTATAATATAATATGTAGAAAATATTTCTAAATTGTACTCTAATAAATTACACACGAGTGCCACTAACTAACTCAATGGATTACAAAAAAGTCATAATTTAGAGAAACAATAACAAATTGTTTTTATTCTATTTGTTAAAGTCAACCGAAATCTGGAACATTCGATCAATGTTGATAAGCAATAGGTCTACTGGTAGAGTTAAATAACTATTTTCAAGCATCACAAAGAGATAGTTTAGGTTAGTTGCTTTATATGTATGTATTTTAATAGAAATTATTTTTATTTATTATTTGAACATATTTGTGACAAGATAGATTGTTGAAAATAAAGTTTAAGCTAACATTTATATACCAGGTTGATTACCAGTGATTTTCCTGTTCAAAATATTAATTAAATTATCCAGTTAGCGACCTAAAAATCATTGGATTTGACACTAATAATAGTTGTATTCTGTAGTTTTTACATACCCACCCCTTTCTACACCCCCTAGCTGGTTTACATACAAAATATTTGTTTAAGTCGTACGTGTACCGAGCTTGGCCCAAGCGTTCCAACTAAGCTGAAATAATATACATATTTTTGTGTTTTTATATTAACATAACCTAAACACTCTATTGGTTGTGAAGAATAATTAATGTTTTAAATGTAATATGTTGGTTACTATGGTAATTAATATAAATGCATTCAAGAAACTACGTTAGTTTAGTTTAGGCCTGGCCTAAAACTGAGGTGATAAGTTTTAATCCGAATTATCTGTTTATATCTGCATCGAGAGGTATGTTAATTTTAATACAGTTAGCATTTTTCGTAATTTTTACTTGTTTTTATTTTGAGCCGAATCTAAACAAGCTATTAGTTCTGAATAATAATAAATACCTGATTCAAATTTTCTAAACGAATGTAAATGCATTCAATAAACGCTTGTTGGTTCAGTATAGTCCTAACCTAAACTGCTTTTGTTAAGCTTTTGATCATAATTACCTTTCTTATCTGTTGTAGAGTTTTAAGGGCACTCCAAATGGAAAACAAATATCGATATTTAGTTTTTTATGATTTCTTATTCTCCTGTTCTTCCTCTTTCCAAAAATATACAACATGATATATATAGGTAGTTATAAATTATTTTTATGTCAAAAAAAAAATTATGTATGCGTTACCATGGAAATAAATGGCTTTGAATTCGCTGTACTACAAACACTTTTATAGTGTTCATTATTGTACAGTAAGTTATTTTAAAGAACTTTGGTGAAGACGAAGCTGGATGACATATATGCTGCTGAAGAAGACCCAGACAACCCCACATACTGTCCAGGAGGCCATTAGCAAAAGGTATGCTACTTATGAAACTTTGGCTTTTACGTTTTGCTCGTTTCCCGAAAGTCACGTTTTTGTTATGTATAATACAAATATCTGGAAAACTATCCAAGATATCTTTACCAAATGTTTACCACATGTCTATAACACAATTATCTAATTCCTAAGACGGGATAAACCTTTAATATTTCAACAAATAAAAATGTTATATAAATATAATAATAATAATTAAATTTTTTTTAAATCATGACTTTTAGGTTTATTATATTTTTTTTCTTGCGTACGGAACTAAATAAGGTAAAATTTGAAAAAAAATTAAAATATGAGTCTATTTTAATTACAACTTAAGTTAAGTGTATTAAAGCTAACATTGTCGAAGATAGACATTCGGAGTGCCCTTAAGCAAAGACTCTAAATTTTTCCAGTTTTAGGCTTTACATTTTAAATTTCGCAAGATTCTTCCTTAGCGTGCGTTAATGAAAATTAGAGTATTCCTTCAAATTTGTTAGTTTTATCTTCAGTAGTTTTATACTCTACGTTGATTGTATGTCCGCTTATGTAGGCTATATATATTATATATTCAATAATGTTGAATATCGTGTGTTTAACTGAATATATTTGTTCCAAGTTAATATGACGATTTACTTTATAGTATATATTTTTAATATAAACATAAGAGAATATTTACAAATAATTATTAGAATGGCAGAAAAACGAAAGGAATATCGTGGTATTGACAAGAGAAAGGAGGGGACGCTAACTCACACAGTAGTTTCTATCACAGGTGATTGTGTAAATATGACTATTATTTTATTTATTATTCATTATTGCAAGACAAAGTTAAGACATATTAAACTGCTTTAAAACTCAATATTATTTTAACTAGACTTCGTAAAATCAGTTCAAATATAACGGTTGTATTAGAAGTAAGATAAAGCTACGAATATCTTGTCAGCTGTTAACCTCTTCTGTATTATACCCAAGACGTTAAAACAGGAAATGAAGGCGCTCTGAAGATACCTTCATCGAATGTCCGAAACGCACAGCAAATCCTGAAAATAAGTGTGGTGTTTTATTTATAGTTTATTATAACAGTCCACCTAAAATCAGTTAATAGACTAACATTATGTTTTTACTGTAGCTCTGGTAAAACAATGTAAGTTTTTAGAAGTTTACAGAGACTAGCAAAACCTATAAGAAGGTTTGGAGTCCCTCGCTGCAGATCACGTAGCATACGATTAAACTATATATCTTACAACACATAAACAAAATATATATTTATCAATTTACACACTCAGCCGTAACCAAAATAAAACATCACAATTTCGCATCTCTTAAGGTTCTAAAGCTATTTAGAAGCCTTATAATTGCCTTAGTATTGGCTAACAGCGTTATATATTATTTATTTAGCTTTATTTTATTCTGTATTACTTTTAAACTATAATTATAGGTTAGTTAATCTTGACTTTTTTATTCAAGTTTTAATGTTTTCTTATTAATTGGTTTTTAGATTGCAAATAGTTTTATTTGTGTAGTTAGTTTAAATTTCTTGGGCAATAATAAAGTTTAAAATTAGTGCGTGTTTGAGACAGGGAGTGATGTGATTAAGGACAAGAAGTGGAGTAGGAGCTAGGGACAGAAAGAGGTAGGGTGGATGAGGAAAAGACAGAAAGATGGAGAGAGGAATTGAGGTGGAGGTAGTGACATAAAGGCAAGGATTAGAGACAAAGAGGTGGAAACATGTATAAATAATAACACTGTAAGGTGCAAATATAATTGAGTTTGTTTACAATGCCGTTTCATCCGAGGTAATCTGCTATTCGTTCAAAAAAAAATAATATACAAGTGACATGACTTTGACCAATATCTGGTGTGATCAGGGTTAGTTAGTAGAGCGTTACCACGAAATGGTAAATGTCATGCGTTCGTATCAAGTTCTTCGTACATGTATCTTCATTCGTAATTTATTAAAAATGGTTCCAAAAATCTAAACAAATATTGACAGTTACAAAAGAATCGCAATATTTTTATAATTCTGTGTATTTTATTGTATAAAGTACAAGTTTTCCGCATTGATGATTTTTGTAGACTACTAATTTAAACTGAATAATTGCTACTGAATCATATTCACCTTTATCGCTTTCCTGAATTTCGGTGACAAAACGAAGTATATTAAAGGGTTGATAACAGTTGACAATAAATAAAGTGATATTCCTGTAATAAAGATGGCCGTCCTTAGTGAGTGGGCGTGGTCTAATGGATTAAACTTAAACACAAGCATGGCGACGTTCAGAGGTCCCCAACATACTACGAACACAATAACAACTGCGACTGTAAATACAAAAATGAAATTAGAATCAATGAAATAACATGTTGTTTGAATATTATACTAATGGTTTTATATTCAAAATGTCGTTCTGAAAAAACTCATGTAGAATTTGGATTTCATTTTATAGTTTACTAACATTGCCCTAGCTGTAAAAAACAGTTTCGCTGGAGTTAAAAACTTGCTGAAGTAAAAACAAAATTTAAAATAATGAAATATCGACGTATACCTAATAAATGATTGTTTGCGTGAAATTATTACAATTAATTAATTTTAAGGACAGAATTAATTATACGCTCGAGGATTTTGGTCTTGTGAAAGTAGGCGTATTACAAACTTGCGTTCAAGCCAAACAATCTCGGCGTTGATAGAACAAGTCCGTGCAATCTTTCCAACATCAGTTTGAGTATAATTATCAATAGATAACAAGTATAATTTTCGCACACGGGAGGTTTTTTTTGTTTACATGAATCTGAAGGGACGTGCTATAAAAACTGACTTCTGCAGAGCAGAAAATATAGTAGTGTGTCAAAATAGATCATTTCGAGCTTCTTTATTTGAATATGTTTTATTACGAAAACTTAAGAAATACTTTAGAAATGTTTTACCTATAAATTCCATCCAGAAAAGGGTTTAATTATTTACCGACAAATCAGATAAACACATAGGCTACAATATTGCATGCCTAATTCAAAATTTGTATTCTGTAAACAAAGTATATTAAATTGCACTTAACAATGTTTGGTTTTTTTGATTTATTGATTCACTTGGTTAGAAATTAACCCGTTCTAAATATTGGACTTAAAATCCTTTTATTCAATCCTAAAAATATTATTTTTGTTACAGAAGTTTATGTTGTCAAATTATACAATAAAAACAGATTTTAGTAAGCTATACTATTTTCTTACAAACAAAATAAAACCTATAACAATGTACGCTTTTTACTCAAAACAAAAACAGGCGAGCGAGAATTTACAATAATGTACAAACTAACATTATTAGAGTTTTACTTGTAACTTGTAACATCCTGTTTCACACTCCTAATAAACAATTCTCCAAAGTAAAAATTGTAAAATCAAAACTATTAGGGTATATTATAGGATTTTTTTCACAGTAGTAATTAACTCAATATATGTTTTTTAAACAATTAGGCCTACTATAAAATTTCTTAATCTTAATAATTAAAATTGTTTGGTATAAAAATACTAATAGTTTGTATTATAAGGTATACTTTGTTTAAGTTGTATGTTTTTTTATAGTCTATGTATATTAATAACTATTTACCCACATTGGTTTTGTACTATATGGCATTCCTGAGCAAGATGGTTGAGGTATGTTTAGTATCTAATAAATAATGTATATCATTTAATAAACCTATACTAGCTCAAAGAATATTATAATATTTAAGAAGATTTTACCATATAAATTTTAATAAAAGAAATTGTAAATTCACGTACAACAGAAAACGTTTAGTTTAGTGATTTTTTCAATAAGCTGGTATAATTTTAGTCCTAGGTAAACTGTAGGCAGTAGGTTGACATTCCGTACAGTTAAATGAATTGTAATAAAAAAAAATTGATTACAATAGTTACTTTATAATATTTGACATTTATTTCATTAGTTACAATGATTGTTTTAACTTAAACGCTTGCAAGTAAGTAGTTTGAATTTATAATAAAGTTATTGAAAAAATAATACTAATTTTAAAAGTTTTCCTGGGTTGTTAAAAATATCTCTTATTGTAATCTTTAGCGTTAAAATTAATAAAAAGTTAATTATTTTCATTTTAGTTTTTGTTATAATCAAAGTAAACAACCACATGATGTTGAATAAAATATGTATGCGTTACCTCAAAACACAACTTAAAAGTTCTCTTGAAAAATTTACTAATGACTTTTAAATAATGTATTATTTAATAACAATTATTATGGTTACTTATATTATCATAAATCCTTTTTGCTGTGAAGCAGAAAGAACTAACTTTATTGTAAGTTTGAAAATTACAACCTGTCTTTTTTTTAAACTTAGTTTGTTATAGTTCACAAAACTTAAAAGTTTGTTAAAACTTACACAGAAGTAATAGATAGACTTACAAACATACACAGTTTAAAAGTGAAACAATATGTAACTCCCAAATCAAAACCCTGTTGTAGAGGAACTTCAACTAAAGCAATATGTACTAGTAATATCAATAACATTTGAAATCTGGACAAACTAAAATAATTTGAGACTCACGTATTGTCAAGTAAGAAACACACGTGTTGACTACACACAAACAATAGTATGTTGGTGGTTGGAATCGTCTTAAGATATAATACTGCAAATCCCAACATCCTAACCTCCCATCAGGCTCAGAAAGCACACACTGACCTGCATGTTGGCCGAGTTTACATTCACCAGAGTGCTTGACTTTGTCCTTTAGTTTAACAAAAAAATATAGTAATAGTTTAATGCCCAATAAACCAATGGATACGTTAGCACTCAACTCATATGCATTTGCAAGGCCATAGCCAGGAAAACTTTTCGGGGGGGGGGGGGGGGTCAGGTCAAGACAGGGGATTTGAATTTAAACCCTTTTAACACGTTTACTGCTAAGGACGCACATGTGAGCTTAACACAGAACCCTATGAGAAAAGGCCAACGCACAGTGAATTGCGTGCTTCGCATGCCAATCCCCATATTGGGAGAATTTTCAATGCACAGAGCATTGAGTGCTTCGCACGCCAACTTTAAACCTATGTGCTATGGACGAACATGTGCTTCCACTTTAAAATACTAGTGATTATTACGTAGAAATGTTAAAAAATAAAGTAATTTCTACTCATTTAGGCTATAAATATAAAAAATAATAGGTCAGCTCCTAGCATAGGAAATACGAAACTTGAGTAGCAGTGAACGCGTTAACAATTTGAATGCTTATTTTTAACATTTTGATACAGTTACCCATGTAAAATATTATAGGATTTAAGGATCATGAATGATTTTGTTTTGTTTTAGTTAAGTATTTTTGTTGAACCTTCATAGTTTTCTTATTTAATAGATCAGATCTATCTCACAAAGGAGTAAGTATGTAACCTACTGCATTCATGTGTTTTGTACGTTGTAGTCTAATCAAGCAAATCTAAATATCAGTGCTATTTAGTAAATGTACTGAATAAATATAAAAATAAATATTAACATTTATTTAATACTGAATAAATGTACTAAATATTAAATGAATATTAATTTTTACTACTAAATTTCTGGATTTCGGGGGGTCGTTTGACCCCCTATTCCCCTCTGGCTATGGCCTTGGGCATTTTTAATGTAATTCAAAGTAACTTTTATCATACTGGAAATTTATGTACAACCTTTCATAATAAAATTTGTTTGCGGTAATTTACAATTTAAAAACTACAATCCTCATGAGTTACATTTTACTGTAAAGGAAAATACTTTACTGTACACGAGAAAATAAAGCGTGAAAACGTCAAAGCTGTTACGATATCCCCGCCGTTACAATTTGTTTTATAGTAGGCTAAACGAGTTTAGTGCAGTCCAACGAGAGCAATTAATACTTGTTATGAACTATTATTTTGGTAAGTAGAATACTTTCAGTAATACCAATTCTAATTTTTATTATTCCTACAGATTGTTTATTTGCTTGAATACAAATTAAATATAGTCAATATCCTCAGACATTTTTTTTCTGCGTGAATTTAACAATCAATAATAGTTTTAGACAGCCAATAAAATATACAACTTTGAAAACTCAATCAGTTTTCATTTTACAAATAAGGGAGCACACGCTACCACTTCACGTTTTTGGGGCTTATAATTTTTAACTTTGAGTGCTGCAAACCTCGATGAAGGTTGTGGTTTTAAAATGTTAAGTTATTTACAAAAAACACTATTTTGAGGGGTTTTAAATGTAATACAAAACTACTGAAAAATCTTTCTGATATTACAAAAATGGTTGAAATTTATGTGACACTATTCAAATATGTATGAAGGTTTAACTAATGTTTACCCTTTATTCGAGCTCGTATTTATTGTTGTAAATTCACCTGCTATATTCAGCTGTTGTCTGAATGAATGTTTACCACTCGTAGTACTTCGAATACTCTCGGAAGCTTCCCGAAGAACAGAAGATCTCCAGATCTTAAAGCCAATGAGAGTGTAAAGCACGATGATGATGAGAAGTGGAAGGACGAAGTGAATGATGGACATAAACTCGATAGAGGCGACCATTCTGTAGGCGCAACACCATTTGGAAGGAGAACAATCAGTGTATAGAATCTGGAATGGGGAAAATACATAGTTCTATTAGTAGGAATACTTTATAATTAGTTGCAGCTTCCATCCAAAAATCTATTTCGTTGCTCTGCCATTTTCTCCAGATGACCCAGCTAATTGAATTCCTATCGTTTATTCTGGTGATCTGTGGAGTACGTCGTCTGTTATTATTTTCTACAGTCCTTCTAACACGACGCGACGGAAGTATTTTTCAAAGTACCGTGCTCTCATTTTCATAGTTCATCTACAAATAATAGGTTATCTAATAACTGTTTTTTTATATTCTTACATAATTTTATTCTGGTTATCAAGTATGAGCAATTTGTAAAATTTACTGGGAAATAACCCATCAGTCACGGCAATTCCATTATCTCCATTTGAATTCCTAAGTAAATATATGGTTTTTAATATTTGAGTCTAGGTATTATAAATTGTCAACCGGCACAAATGTGTATTCATCTACATTTTAAATGATCGTTGGTGTTGTTATATCACTGTCCAGGCTTATATATTTGTATCTTTTTATTAATTACTAGCCTCGATTCTTGATCTGCTGACACTAGATCTTTAAAGAATTAATTTAAACCAATCTTTGTTATACTAATATCAATACTGACCCACAAAACTGCAGGGTGAAATTAATAGCAAATTGTTTCTCATTTTTTAAATATTATACTTTGTATATCTAAGATCAGGTTGAACTGATGGGTTTTGAAAATCTGACTCCATATCTAATTCCTTGCATCGCACTATATCAAAGGGATACTCTACTCTACATTTTAACCTTGTTTAATGTTTTAACCTAGTGTCACATAAATTTAAAAAAATATATTAGGTATTCCAAATTTCACATTATTGCTTCTATTTTCTCTTTAACTTTAAAATAATTTGTTTAACTTTCCTAAATGTTATTGAAGGAAGGAATATTATTACTAGGTGTACACTTTATATCTTGAAAAGCTTCTGGAGTTGATACGGTCATACAAAATGTATATACTGTCTAAATATACTTTAAAGGTTTTTTTTTTACTGTAGTCATTTTCTCTTTGTTTCGTAAAAATATTTAGATTTTGAACAAATAGAGAAGCAGATACAAAACTTTGCACTATTTTAAAACAATTTAAAAAAAATTTTTAACGCACTAATTTAAATGATAAACATTTGATTGTATTCATTTGAGCAATAGTATGAATGTTTATTAGTTTTTAGTTTAGAAATTCTAAAACGGAAAAAAATATATAACTTATTAAGTCTAATATGAAAACTTTATTATTATTTTCTAAATAATTTTGAAACACATTCGATTTTTTTAACAGTTTACAATTTCATGTTACACTAAACGAACTAAACGAACCATTTACAATATAACAATATAAAATTTACATTTTAAAGAAACGAGATTTTAAATAAAGCTCATTTAAAAGATAAATTATCGTCTCCGCCTTGTTATTAAAACATTTTTAGACTATGTTGGTAACAAATTTCTCCAAATATTGTACAAATCTACAGCAACCAATAAAAGTATAAATCTTGTCCATGTATTTCACGTTGAAAAAAAGTAATTATTATTAAATCTATTTTGTGTGCAAAGTATTAAAAAATCAATCATTCAGTGAATAGTGAATACATTATTATAAAAAGAAACACAAGTTTAAAAAAAGCAGATTAATTTGTATGAGTTCCAAAATTGACTTGGAGGATTGATTCCAAACTATACCTTTGAATCAGTCAGTAATAGACAAATTTTAAAAAACATTAAACAAAAATAATAATATCAGTGAACACTACTTTTGTAAGCAATAACACTTGTTTAGAATTGTTACCAGAGAGTAATAAAATAGTTAAAAATTAAAATTAAACATTGTATAGCTTTGAGGAAGAGTGTAAATTAAATGAATTGTAAAAATAACGAACAAGTTTTATAAGTGTAGAGTTGTTCTATATGACTAACTGAATGCATAATGTTTTAAATGTAAAACACAGTACTATTTACAACTTAGATATTGTTAAAAGTATTCCTACACATTAAATTTGTCCACTATTGTGGGAAAAGATGTCTTCAACAATTCTATCCGTTCACCCTGCCAACGAAATATACTTACAAATATAGATGCTTGCACGAAGGACACCAACCACAAAGACATGATGATCTTGATGGTTCTTGGCTTGTTGAACATCTTGTATCCAGTGAAGGGATGACAGACAGCGATATAACGATCCACTGTGATCACTAGCGTCACTAGAATAGATGCTGAAGTTCCGGTGACGTGTAGCAATTCTGCCAAAATAAAGCTTATATCTTTAATGGACAATGCGACGTTGCTGGAATGTTACCAAGAAAATATCATCATTTGTATGTAGTAGTAACAATGGTGTACGCGGTAATTGTGTGTGTATTGTGTGGCTCGTAATGACCTTGCCTAGTTTTGCGATCAGTTAGGCTGGTTTGCAAAAACGACGCTGAGTGTATTTCATAAAAGTATAATAATGAGATCGTTATATTTTTATTATCAAAAGTAACTAGTTTAAGGTGTCATAAGAATGGAAATAAAATACAATTCACAAAATACACAAAACAGACAATTATTGATACTGTACCTCAAGATTTTGATTCATAAAATAAATTTAAAATTAATATATTGTACTGTATAACAAATACTAAACTTAAAATCTACAAACAATAAATTAAACTATGTCTTTTCTCGCACTGAAAAGAGACGAAAATAAGTAATATAATGTGTATAATTTATTTATCAAACGGAATATCACATAATTTATTGCGAATCATTTGAAAAAGTATAGTAATACATTTATTTTTAGGTATTAGTGCAGATGTGGATATCCATGAAAATTTAAAAAATATTCTAAAACTAGACTCGTAACAGAGTCTA
>JAGFPH010003219.1:41056-66558 GCA_018207615.1 Philaenus spumarius | reverse complement strand
AGTTGCTGACAAATATATAGCATTAAGCAAAAAACTTAAAATAAAAAGAAATACAATGTAGGTTAAAGTTCAGAAATCGAAGTTAAGTTTGAACTAAACTAAAGAAATTTATACACTTTACTGCCAAAAAAAAATAAAATAAAATAAGAAAACATAAATAATAAGCATCGTAAATAATATTTGTTTATTTTGTATTTATAATAAGTTGAAATGCCTTAGCGGTTATCATCGCTTGAAACCGTAAATAAATTAAAATATATGACGGTTTTTGTAAAACGTGAACCGCTAATGTTTTGAGCAATACACAAGTAAAATTATCTTAGTTAACATCTTAGTTAATTATTTTCAATAAGCACTAACACAACTTTTAACAAAATATAACATCATAAAAATAAGACATGAATTACAACCTTGCTGAATTTAACGAAGAGCAATATGCCAGCACGTTAGTAATACGTTTGTTCAAATTAAGACGTGCAATATTAAAAGGGCTAGTTAAGTTAATTTAGGTAATTTTTTTATATACTTTAATGAAATTGATTTTTAAATATTTTTTGTACATGTTGGTGACACGTTTTGATTACGAAATTTAATTCGAAATAGTTACGAAAGACTTTAGGTTAGTTTATGCCAGGTTTTTATATACTTTCGTAAATAATAATTGTATATACATAATTTTTAGACATTTGTGACTAATATTTACAAAGAAAAAAATACCTATATGTTACCAAATGGAGATTTTAGGTTAGTGTAGATGAGTTTTTCGTATATTTTAATGCAAATGAGTTGTATATAATTAGAAAAGTTTGTATTACTAAAAAGGAATTAGTATACGTTACGAAAAGCAGACTTGGTTTATGTTATTGTATGCTAGGAATTTATATATATTAATGCAAATGTCTAAATATATACGACGAAAATTAGAGTTAGTTTATCTTAGTGTAGGCTATATATAATTATATATGTTTTAATAATTAATACAAATGACTAACCATATACGCTATGAAACTGAGACTTAGTTTATGTTAGTGCAGGCTCGGATTTTATATATTTTAATTAATGCAAATGACTAACCGTATACGACTTAAAGGAGACTCAGTTTATTTTATTGTATTCTACTATTTTATATATTTTAATTTATGAAAATACCTATCTATATATGAAGAAAATTAGACTTAGTTTATCTTAGTGCAGGCTAGGATTTTGTACATCCTTATATATTATTTCTCAAAGGTGTTGTTTGGCGATAAGCGATATCTCCCTTAAGTCTTAATGAATATTAATTATTCAAGCTTTTTTTAAAAGCTTAAATGCCAGAAATAGATAAACAGTTAAAAATGGATGTTTTCGTTACAAAAATTTATAAATTTTTTTTTTTTTTTTTTAATGTACAATTAAGACCACACTGGAGAAGTGTAAACTTATACGGTGATAATCTGATAAATATAAAATATATTACAGAAATTATTTTGTGTTATAAAGGTGGACAGTTGAATCAACTCTGTTTATCTGTTATTTTATTCAGTTTATTGCTATGGTAACGAATGTAAATACATTTAAGAATCAATCTAGGGATAACCTAAAGTTATTAAAGATTATACATTCGAATCAACTGTTTTTATCTGTTATTTTAATTCGGCTCACATTAGAATGCCGAAGTAATGAAATCATGCGATCATTTTTGTGTGTCTGTTTTCCTATATACATGATATAAGCACTCACAGACGTCGTAGAAAACCTGTTTGGTACCACCAGAAATTTTATTGCGGAGGGTTGAAAAGCTTCTGACATTTCTGTCGTGATCGTAGCTCATCGGTTTCGCGATTCTGGTTAAAAATATGGAAAAATTGGGTCAACATTTTTAAAATTCGGTGTGGGGTATCGTTTCATATGTTTTTGGGTTCGGGAAAACCAATTTTGGGAGTTAAAAGTCGTAGTTTCAATTCGTATGTTCTGTCCAAACAAGCCAAGTTCACTAGATATTTTATTGGTTTCTATGGCAATAAATGTAAATACATCCGATAAATATGTGTTGGTTCTTCAGCCTAGGCTGTTAGAATCTACGGTTTATCTGTCATTTTATTCTATTAAATTGTGTTAACATTAACAGGTTAAGTCTATGACGTAGGGCAATCTGTTACACTTATATACCCAATTCAAATATACTAAACTAACAATGAGTTCGTGGCCTAACCGGCTAAGGCGTAAGTCTATGGTGATGGATTCTGCTGGTTCGAATCTCGGCAAGACCAAAACTTTTTCAAACTGACGGGATAGAGTGATTCGTAAAATCCATGAGAAAATGCATGACGGTAAAATCCGATTCACCGCCAGTGAACATATCACCGAGGTCCGCCTATTATAGTAGTTTACGCTTCAAAAACTTTTATATTACGATATACTTCGTATAGTTCCCAATGAACAATCTGCTTTCTATTAACAATCTGTTTAACTAAGATAACAGGAGTTAGGTTATTTACATTTTTAATTTAATATTTAAATATAACCTATCACGCAATTCAATCATAGTAATAGACTGTTATTTAGAAACCAACATAAAATTAAATCAATGCATTAAAACAGGTAAGTACTAATAAGTTCAATATACTATTTTGATATATTATACGTCATATTTTTATAGAGGAAATATATTTTTTTTACCGAAGGCATGATTATCGTTAGTTATGTATTCCTATTCATACATTTCTTAAACACCCTATCATAGTTAAATATTATCGTAGAGGTCTGGTTTATTCATACTGTATTTATAAACATAAAGTTTATGTTTCTTCAGAGTTTTATTCAAATCTAATGGATATTTGAAAAAAATTTTACTTTAATGAAATCATATACGGTAAGCCTTCCGATAATTAGGGTAACTAAAGTTTTGTGTATAAAGTTGTTGGCCTATTTATCTAAATATTTTCATAGAACTCTTATTTTGGAATATGATATTTATGATGTACTGTTTATGTATATTTTAAGTTTCATAAAATTGTGATGAATTCACGTTTTAAAAAGAGGAGTGGGATAGTGAACAATCGATTTCTAGAGTGCCATGCTTGATTTTGACCTGTCATAGGCGCACAATGTTATATTCATTATTCAATAAAATTGGATGGCAAGTGTACTTAAATACTGTCGTAGTACATAGATAACGACTTTTTAAAATAAGACTGATATTTATTAATAGCCTACTTACTTATCTTCGAAATCAAATATCTTTCTTTAATAAATACTTGCATTTACTTATTTCCACATAGTTATATATTACTATTTGGTGTTTGATCACGATGCTATGAGAAATATTTGCACTGGTCGGCTAGTTTAAATTAATACAATAAATGTCTATCTATATACTACGAAAAGTAGAATTAGTACATTTTAGAGAAGGGTAGGATTTTATAAATTTAAATTAATGCATAAGACTAACTATATATGACGTAAATGAGACTTAGTTTATCTATAGTATAGGCTAGGATTTTATATGTTTCAATTAATGAGCACAATTTATCTGTTGAATAAAAAATAAGCAAAAGCTTTTAGCATTTAGTCTTAGCTTTAGCTTTCACTATTAGGTCAAAACTTTTAGTCTTAGCACTTGGTTAAAGTGAGGTGAGTAACCTTTAGCTAAGGCTAGTTATCAAAAGCTGAAAAATTTTAGCCAAAGCTTAAAATCTGTCATATATTATAAGTTATAGCTTTTGCTTATTTTTTATTCAAGAGACACAATGCATAAAGTTACCTCTAGAAAAAGATTTGGTTCACTTTTATGTATATTAATTTTTGAGAATTTCTAGAATCGGCACAAAAAAGTACAAATAAAGTTTAGCTCTTAATCAAACATTATTTGCAGCATAGTAATTGATTTATATACAAAATCCGGAGGTCAATGTAATTACTCACTTACCTTTCGCTACTAATGCCTCGCAGAACTCCAAAAGTAAAAGACACTATCATGGTACAGTCGGACACAGCCAGGCTAAACAAATACAGGTTGACCGTAGTGAACATATGTTTGAAACTAACAATCACGTAGCATATTAGTACGTTGCCAATGCAGCCAACTGTGCAATACACAAGGAACAAACAAGTAACTACACTTTGAGACGGGAATGTTGAATCGTTGCGTACTTTGGTGATGAAATCTGCGAACTCTATCCTTATATTGGAAGATCCATTTAGCATTGCATTGTAGTCAAAGGATTTAATGCAGGCGACTTCCATAACTTGGCCTGTAATAAAAACCACATCCTGTTAACTGAATTTGAATAAACTTGCGCTGATGTTTTAAAAATAGATTTTTGTGTTTTATTATTTTTTTAAATTTCGACATAGAGCCGGAGAAAGAGAGAGAGTAAAAAATATTGGGTAGTTATAAATTATTATTTTAAAACGATTTTCTTCGATTTATAATAGTGATGTAAATAACATCAGTTATTTTTGGAATCAGTTTTCAACTGATACCGTGATATTCAGATATCTATGGTCTAGCACTATATCAGTTATAACTGAGTCTTATACTACGTCTTCCTAGTGCGTATATTTGGTAACTAATGAGCGAATCACCTTGTACTTAATCAAATACTAGTAATGAATGTAATACCAGTGACTCAGTATAAACGATTCCGTATTATATCAAATCAATACTTCTGTTACAATGTAATATAAAGACATTTTGCTACAAAATAAATATTTAACTCCAAATTATATATAATTAGTACTAATGTTTACTAAACATTACATGAAAACATAACTAAGGTAACAATTCTTGGTTCTGGTTTGAGTAGTATAAATATTTTCCAACTAACTATAAACATGTAAAATTATAAATTGTATAAGATTTAAGGAAATGAAAAACGTATTGCATATAAACTCAATATTGTTTTCCTATATTAAATTTTACTTTTTAAAACATAACTCGTAATCATTGTCGATCTGTCAGTACCGACTAAATATTAGGAGAGACATGAAAACGCGTGATATATCAGACAACTGGCTGCGCACGCAACTAATGCTTGTAATATTTTATTCATTATCCAGTAACTAGAAATTTATATGACGCTCAGCTTACCGAAAATCACTGATTCAGTTGATTCACAGTTCCTTTATTATTTTGAATTATTTGTTAAAAATATCAGTTCTGTGATTATGGTCCCACTTTGTTGGGGGTTACTTTTTTTTAATAATAAATTCACCTTATCACGGAAACTTCAATAGAACTCAGCCTGAACTGCAGCGGCTTGCCATCTAGGGTGTACTTGAGATAAAAAACGATAGTTGAAAGTTAATTTGATTTATACGTTTCTTTACTCGTATCAAATTATTACATTATTTATTTTGTAGTATTTTGTGTTTTATAATAATTTCTTATTTGTAGGGTTTAAAATAAAAATGACTTATCTAATTCAGATAATTAGTTGGTTTTATTAAACCTCGTATTTGATATTTTCATAAACATAAATAAAATTAATTGTGGTACATATTCAAAAACGTAGTTTCGGAGAATTTAAAAGAAATACCGTGTTAACAGCAATAAATAGTTAATATTCTGCTAACTACAAAAACTAAAAACTACTTGTTTCTGAACGCTCTACAAAAATTGTTTCAGAGAAGTACAAAATGTACGATAGTCTCTTCTTTACGTAAAAGTTTTGTCTCAAATAGTGTTGCATATACTAACTTGAAATTTTACATAGGTTTTAATAGTTATTTGCCTTGTTGAAATTGCATAGTTTCAAAATCAACTAAAAACATTAATACATTTTTAACACCACATTCAAAATCGTGGTTTTAATAATATTAATATCACAAAAATAATAACATATAAAAAAATACAAGCGACAAAAAAATTTATATTTTTGTTAAATGAGAAACTTTTGATGTAATATTATTCTGTATAAAACTTATTATACTAGTAATTATTTCACCTTTCCAACGATTTCTCGGTAATTGTTTACTATTACTTTGTCAGAACCAAATCTTCCCGTATTGAGATTTATTTTGTTTCATATGTATGCGTAGAACTAAACACTATGTTTAGTTTATGTGTTTAGTTTTATGTATGTATGTATTCTAACAATGTATTAACATGATTAAAGGCACGGAAAAATAAATTCTCCTTAAACAAATTTCAAAAAATATATTGCCTGAAGTTCTAACTTAAAGACTCTAATCCCAGTAAGTTTCGTACAAATGCTCCCGTATGTTATATATTTATATATTCTAACAATTATTTAACAAAATTTAAGACACGGAAAAAGAAATACGAATGAGTAACTTACTTTAAAAGTCATCATCTGAAGAAGAACTACTGTCGCTTGCTGACTGTTTATCACACGCTACTGGAGATGTACTTTTGTCGATGTACAAGATGGCCAATTGCCTTATCTTACCTTATCTTGTTTACTGTCCCTGCTTTAAAAACATTTTTATTTGTCTATTTCAGTCCATTAGCTATATAAATTATTGTTTACTTTAGTTGAAGTGGGTTGCTTGAAATATACTGGGGACTAGATACAGAAGTCCTACTGTAAGTTACAACTTCGGGATAATTTTTTAATACATTTTTAGGGTAAATTTATTTTTCTGGGCTTTTGTTAAAGATAATTCGTTATTAGAATACATAAATACTTAACATAACTCAATACTGAAAAAATTGTTTCTCACAAAGTAATAGTAGTAACAATTTCTTAAATTTATTACTCAATGACTTTAAAGATAAGCAATACTATTCGAGTAAGTGCAGGGAACTCAGTGAGATGGATCAAACTTGAGAATGCTGGATGAATGGTATGACTTCATTTAGTAAGTGACTTGATGGCGTCTTGTGTTCTTACTAATGACTGTCGTTTTTTTATTTTCATAATTTGCTCAAAACAGTTAATTAGAAGTCACCATTTTATAATCAATAAATAAAAAAATATGATTTCCTGTTTTCAAATAATTCTACTCAAAATCAATGTTTTTGTTTTAATTATTAAAATTATATTATAATATTTTTTTTTGAAATCTACAAATTTTTAATGTTTATACATAACTTCCAGCAAATTACAACAGTTTTTTTTTTTTTTTTTTTAATTCTGTGGGAGAATCGTAAGACTTAAAATTGTTTAAAAAAGCGAAAAATGTATGAGTTTATAATAAAAACCACTTTGACCTATAATTCTAAGGCTTTCAGTATTATATAGTCTCGTTTACTTGTAAGTCATTGTCGATACATTTTTTTGTTAAATGAGTTTTCTGAAGGCGAGTGTTCGAGTTTCCCAATGGTAAATCTAATTAAATATGCATTTAATTTAATGGTAAGTAAACAAGGAAATATTCATAACTATGAAGTATTTTAAGTGAAATTAATTTGTGAAACACATAAAATCTAGCTAAGATGATATTTGACTCTGAAATTAAATATCCTTAGCATAAATACAATTACAATAAATTTAACAACATGCCCTGTGTAACTTTCTAAAATATTGTACTTATTATACAATGTATTTTAACTGTAAATAGAAAAACCAAGAATTATGATTTTGTACTTCATTTCCTGTAACTAAACGAAATTATGAAGTAATCAAAATTAGAACAGTTGGAAATATACTTGAAACACAGTTTATAACTGCATGTTGGTTTTTTATTAAAGTTTGCTAAAGAAAATATGAATAAATAATTTTGTTAAATAATGACCTTATCAAAATTAATCATTATTTTAAAGAATGGTGTATTGAGGTAAGTGTAAATCAAAGCGTATTTAAATAAACAATTCCGCCTAATATATTTATTATAAAATATTATTTTAACAATTTTATTTCAGTAAATGTGAAACTACTATGGACTCTCACATTGGAAATTATCCAATATTCACTCGTCTAGGTTTAGATATCTATTTTTTAAATTTAATAACTAATTCTCTATAAGTACGGTCACAAACCTACGAATATAAAATTCAAATCACACGACAAACACTACTAGACACATCACTGTTCCTACAACATATTTGCACAACACTTGATTAAATGCTTCAACTTGGTTTAGACACATTAATCTTACTGTCACCATTACCACGTACTTTGGCGACTGGAGAGAGAGCCTTGGGGTCACGTAACACAGAATAAATATGTGTACACGGTTTAACTGATGACTAAATCTGTTTAAACAACAAAGAATTACCATATTATACTACTGTTATTAAGTTGGGGAAAAAACCACTCAGATGTAATGGAAGCCGCACACGCGCCAGAATATGTTAACGTAATTGTCAAAATCTTAACCATATATGGTTAGTATTATTAATATTCAATGAATAAGTATACAAAGTGCCTGTAGAGGACATCGCTGTATATAGTTCTGTGGTGGTCAATGTATTAATTTGAATAGTGTTACTAGCTTCCATTATTATAAATATAGTCAAATTGTTTATGTTAAAAATGTATATGAACACCAAAAATCCTTGCATATCTTAGTGAAGAAGCTGTTTCAACGGTGTACTGTCATCATCAGTGCTGGGACATAATTCTTCTTATTTCATTACTTTGCAGACGTTTTCAAGAAATATCATTTTATAATAATATTTAGTTGACTATTGACTGTTTGTATTAAATGTGCGCAATTGTGTTTTTATACTTCTGCTCATTTTTATTTCTATGTGTCATGTTTTTATATACATATAAGATTTAAAATAACATTTTATAAATCGGCTACTATAAAATATTATTTCTCGATAAAGTTCATAAAAGAATCAAATAATAAGAATGATGTCCCAAACCTGATGATGAATGAATACTGCTGAAAATTGTACAATAGTATACGCAAGCATTGTCAAGGTTAAGATGAATATTGACACTGATTGTTTGGTTATTATAAGAATAAGAAGTCATAGTATGTTTTGGACAAAGTAGTATTTATTTTCACTTAAAATAAAATGCAACAGTGTATAATGAGGAACTGTGTACTGTTATGGTATTTGCTACGATATATTTCATCCACTGCGCTATGTAATGGTAATTTGTTGAAAATTTAAGAGATCATGGAAGCCGTTAAATACAAAACAATGTGTACGATATAAACACTTCAAACTAGATGACAAATAAGACAAATAATTTGAAATAAACATCCACTGACTCTGAATTTTAAATTTTTAACTCTTGAACTGTTGTTTAGGCTATAGTATTCTTACCAACAGTTAAAAACATTTGAAGGGGTAGGAGCACTAGAATGTAGAATACATTTTTTCTGTTTTTAAAACCGAACTTTTTATGCATACCACAAAAACTATGAACTTATATATGAAATTCTATGTTCTATAAAAATTATTGTCGGTCTAGTGTATATAAGACTACATTTACTTTAATTGTTGTAATTTTAACACATAAACTAATCATAAACCTTGAAGTCTAGTTCTATGTGACATCCAACACAATATAAAATAATGCATGACGTTTTGAGAGTATAAATCAACTCTCGTTATAAAGTGAAATCCTGAAGCGAAAACTAAACTAAACTAAACATAATTTTAGTTTCTTGATTGTTGGCATCCAAGAAACATAATTATTAAACAAAAACACAAACACATTAATAACAAAAATTAAACAACACATAATTTATGCCTAATAGATGATGCGATGGTATACACCAACCGGCTTACAAAGAAGTCACACGATGGAATAATAACAAAGTAAAATACTCATAGTAATTTCCTTTATTTATTTCATAAAACATAAACCTAGAGGACTAGTTATATGTACGACTTGTAACCGAAATACAATGATATGAATGATATCACATACTATATAAACTAAATACAAAACTTAAACCTAGAAGGTTAGGCCTATGTTAACAATTAAACCTAAAATAATAATAAGAAGTAGAAACCCAAGTCTAGATTACTATATTATGCTATCCTGTTTAAATTTAGCCTACTTTTGTGGAAGAGGTCAGATTTAGCATGTAAACACCGTATTAAACATACTCCTCTTTCACTGCCCGGTTCTATCTTTGTTGGCGGTTTTTGGTAAGTCAAAGCATGGTCAAAGACCGGCAGTTCGAGTGTAAGGGGTTCCCATTATCCGAGATCTAAATTTATCTGGAAGTACTGTACCTGAATTATCGACAGAATGTAAAAACTTACTGCCTCTGATCCTCACCAGTAAGTGAGACGAGGATTAATATGGCAGCGCTAAGAGAAATATCAATGGTTGGATGTAAATTAGGCAATAGAGCTGAGATGTAAATAAAAAATAATATCACCTACACATTAAAATGAGAGAAGACATTGTTCTTAAACACAGAAATATGCAAAGTATGGCAGATGAGTAAGATAGCAATTACGTCTTTTCAGAATAATTACGGGATTGCTATTCTAAGCAGGTAAAACTTAGTTAACGTAAATAACCCTTCCTCCTCTCTTTTATGGTGTTGTAAAGTCATTTATTGTTTTCTGTATTCACAATGATGACAAATATCTGAACAAACAATTAATTGTAAAACGATGTGGGTTTGTATTTAATTTTGTATAATATATTGTAGCAATGAGTTTTTCCACACCACAGTATAATAAATTGCACGGTGCCAATGATACTATACAGTACGGAATTCAAAATATTATCATTTTTACTTGACCTATAATCTATCCCTTTATTTTTCGTGGAATTTTTATCTTCTTTTGCAATAACGTACTCCGATTGAAAATCAGTAACACAAAAATACTCTGATTGGGAAAACCTTTAATCATTTTTGTGTTTATTAACAGCTAAAAGGACTTTATTAAACACATAAGTATCTACAGGCTGGTTAATAACAGTCTTAGCTGAATGTTTGCAGATCACCCAGATACGTCTGTAATATGCGAATGCATAGATTGGGATGGTTTTGATCAGCTTACGTCTAAAATATTTTTCTTAAAAATTATAATTGCCAAATTTCAGCTCTCTAGCTTTAAGGAAAGAATACCAATTAATATTTATTGTTTTTAGTGGGTTGTTGTGACATTTTCACCCCTGGCAGCACGTAACACAATAAAAAACTCATTTAATTTTCATATGTGTTTTGTAAGAAATTAATATACCAAATTCCCGCTTTAAGAAAAGTAAACAAACAACATTTGTTGTTTTATGGGATGTTTCAATCCTTAAAGGTCAAATAATTTAAAATCCTATCTTAGTGCGCCTCTAGCGCCTATGAACAATATGTGTACCAAATAATTCACGTTCCTTGACTGTTTAAATTAATATTTATAGTTATAGGGGTTGTTACGAAATGTTCACCACTTAGCAAAACATGATAAAATGTAAAAATGGTTTAATTTGTTTTATGTGTATCTTGGAAGAAATAAATGTACACAATTTTAGCTTTCTAGCTTTAAGGAAAGTAAAACAAGCCACGTTTATTGTTTTATTAGTTGTTTCAACCCTTATAGGCCAAATAGGCTATTTAAAATCCTTTCTTAATGAGCCTCTGACGCTTATGACAAGTACTTGTACCAAATTTCACGTTCTTAGGAGATATAGTTTTTGTGATATTTAACAAACAATATTTATTGTTTTAAAGGTTGTATCAACCCTTAAAGGCCAAATATTTAAAAATCCATTCTTAGTGCGCCTTTAGCGCCTATGACAAATGCGTGTACCAAATTTCACGTTCCTAGAAGGTAAGGTTTTTGTGATGTATAGCAAAAAACATTTATTGTTATAGGGGCTGTTTCCACCCTTACAGGCCAAATATTTAAAAATATGTTCAGTTGGAGTAAAAGTTCACTGTGAAAGGAGATACGTCATTATATCCACAACTGACGACAGAAAGTCACCTGAGATCTGCAAAAAATCACTAAAGAGTATTTCAGCTAATAAAAGACGAATAAACTACATTTAATAATGTCGAATAATACACAAGAAAGTCCTACGGCAGTGCAAAAGTAGCAAAATTATCCTAACCCACTGAGCTAGTTCATGGCGGTCAATTATTCAATTGAAGTGTTGTAAAGGGGATTAGGAAATGTTTACAAAGTGCAACTTTCTAAATAATTTAATTCTTTCTAAACAAATGTGTCCATCTTTTGAAGTGTATCTATCTCAAGAATAAGATAGGTAAATTAAAAAAAAACAACGTTTAAAATCTGAATTTAGTACATACTAAGTATATTGATGAAACTTGTTTTTCGTTCGCAATTATCAAATATGTAAAGCACAAAACATGTTTTTAGGTTTGTTTTTGCTGACGCAAGGGCGAAAGTGACAAATTAATTTTCCAAAATATTCACTAATTAAATAATGAATAAATCTACTTTCACTTGTTTTTCCCCGATGTAATTAATATACGTTAATTCAGTAGTCGTTTAATTAATTACGGTTCGGAAAATATTTATGAGGTTTGTTTTACAATTTCCAGTTTAATTAAAAACACGGAGTACTTGTTTAAGCAATTAAATTGGTAAGTGCAGTCGGGTATTGAATAAATTGGATATTAATCAGGCCTAACTTGTCCCAATTAAAAATAAGGAACTAATAAGCTTTTAAAAATAAAACCTACCTAACAATAATAGGTATGTAATATGGATTGACTTTAAAATACATTATTATGCTTTCATTTCATAAAATACGAAGCAATACTTATTTTAAATGCGTTTTAATATCATGTGTCAGAAAATAATAAATGAATACATTTGTTGTATGTTTGATGTGATAACTACATACAGTAAAATTACTGTTTACAGTAGGTCTATAGGACTTTGTTTCTTTAATAGTTTAATTATAATAATAATAATATTAATTTTTTTAAGTTTGTAACTTATTATTAGAGTTCTACTAGGTCAATGTCGATAAATGTAAAGCTGTTTTACTATAGGCGCATTAAAAATAAATGTCAAAGAACCAACTTACACTCTGGAAATCAAGCAAAATAATCTGGTAAGGGAAAAAATTATTTATTTTCTTCATTAATAAATACGTAAAAAAATATTGTAGATTATTTTATCATTTACTCAAGACAAGTCCCAAAGTACATAGTTTTTACACAAAAGCTATTTTTTCTCTTTACATGTCAACTGATTGATACAATGCGTTTAAAAGCTGCATAGATTTGTATAACTTAATAAACGAGCTAACCAAAATAACCGAAGCAAATTTACAATAGATATCAATTTTTTGTGGACACAAAATTGAAAACCCAATTTTTTGGTACTTGTCTAAAACACACAAGACTGGATCTATTAAAATCTATGCAGTAATCTGTGGGTTTACAGCTAATAAAACATTATTTAATAATTAAAAGCGATGTACAATTGGTTTAGGAGTATTTTGCTCATTGAATATGATTTGTTCGCTAATGCAGTTCAAAAGCACAGGAAAAGTGAATTATATACAAATTGTCTCAGCTTTTTTAAACTAAAATCTTGATGTATATATATCTAACTATATAATTTATAATGCATATTTATTTATGTGAGTTTTGTAAGTTGTCTACAACATTGAAAATTGAGGGTTATTTAATAACAATCTGACACTATGCGCTAACACAAACAAATGTAGTAAGAAGAAATTTAAAATGTTATAAACGTCTTTTATTGGTACTGTATACATATTATAAGAGCTAAATACCACTCAATTACCCATCACAGTCACAGTTGAAAAGGTATTTCAATGACAGAATGTTAAATATATTTTTCTCTTAAAAAAATATAAATTCAAATTACCGGTAAAAAATTGTTCACCATAATTTTATGTGTTTTTAGTCATTGTAAATCAAACGCGATAATTTCAAATTAGATAAGGCAAGTAATTCTTTTTTAATCTATTTTTTTCATATTCGTTAAAAAAACATTAGTGTGGCAATTACGTTTCTTTCAAGTGGTTGTTAATATTGTGTAATATAGGCTAAATGAAACAAGATTCAAGCTAGGAAACTAATTGCAGGTTGTATAATAGACTTAAAACATTAAATTAATTGTATACAAAAAATAATAGTTTTACATTTTTTTTCGAATTATACTTTGCCTATTTTAATAGCATTTTCATCCAAACGTTTCTTAAGTAAATTATAAAATAATACACAGTTAAGTTTTTACGTATTTATCAATGAAGAAAATATATTAACTTTTTTTCCTTTAATTACCACATTATTTTGCTTGATTTCCAGACGGTTATCGGTTCTTTGACAATTTATTTTAATGCGTCTAATATTAAAACAGCTTTACATTTATTGAAATTTATCTAGTAGAAATCTAAAAATAATTTACAATCTTAAAAAAATATTATTAATATAATTAAACTATTAAGCCTACACCAGAGTAAACGTTTTGGAAAGAAATACTAACTAATAGTGACACAAATATTAAATGTTATATCTAATAATAATCTGTGCAAACAAAATATAGGTTTTCTTAAATTCTTCACTTACATTTGTGCGAGAGGAGTGAACACAAAGGTTGTCGTATGAAGCACTCAGTGCTAACCCTTGTTCTAAAAATAAAGTGCATTTACATTGTGGCCCTTGAACATTTTTCGTACAACATAGGCCTATACAACTAATAAGAATGTTACTAATCGTAATGTTATTTAAATTTTCTAATAATTGTAAAAAATATAATTAATTATTGTATAATACACAACTTGTATACTCGTAACTTATGAAGTTTATGATGAATAGAACAACACCTTTTTATATGTGGCTTTCAATTCACACTAACGGTACTCTATCCCATTGTAAAATGTTATTTGCACGCAGTTCCGCCCCATAACAACCAATTATGAAAAGCTTTTAGTAACGTGTTGGGTTTCTGTAAACACAATATTTATTTTTTATTTCCCGTTTTAGTTAAGTTTCGTATAGTTTACATTAAAGTTGTGTACGTGGTCGACGACGCTTATAAGTTGATACTTTTACGGAAGGAAAAGAAGAACTACATTATTATATCAGCCTTTTATTCATTTGCTCAAAATAGACAAAGCATACAATTCTATTTCTGTATTATTATTTAATTTTGTACTAATATTGTGTGACGGTATGCAAGGCACAAATACGTTACTAAAAGAATAACTATTTCAAATTTTTTATTAATATGAACTGGTAAGTAAAATTACGAGAAACTTAGCACTCACTGTTTTTGTATTATGTATATTAAACGATCAATTATGTATATATTAAACGATCAATTGTTTTTCAAGTCGAACTTCTTATACGACACAGCCATTGAGTTCATTTTAAGCACGACGGCAGATAAGGCAACCTGTACCAACCCACTCAGCATCAAGATTAATAACATAATGCTTCGATGATGGGACTACGGCCCCGAAACGCGTCTTGAGCATAATACCAAATTAAGTCACATGACGGAAAAATTCACGTAATATATAGGTAACTATAATTTACAGTAAATTTATTTATTGAAGTGACTTGGATACTATTAATATGGAATTTAAAAATAGATAGCTTTTCTGATTGAAGATGTTCAGTGTTGCTACAATAATCAGCTGTTTTATAGTTTGAAAAAACTATTTGTAGGTTAGGTTTGTGTTTATTAGTAAGCCCAAGTCATGTAGATTCTTTTAAACTTTATAATAATTATAGTTTCACAAACTTAACGATTTGACTTTCACATAAATATACTAACCTTTTCCAGCCGAAAAAGAAATTGTACAATATGTTTAAGATAGGAAGGAGGTTAGCGTGCATAGCAGGCAGGAGTATCTCCTAGTTTAAAACGTGTGTCGGAATGAGTCCGACAGTGGAGCGCAACGGCAAATTAGCGATGTCGGACTGAGTTCGCCTATGGAGCGCAAAAGGTTAATATATCATTGGAGTCGTTAATTATTGGTGTAGTAAGTATGTTAGTGAAAAAGGATAATATTTATGTTATTTAATGACAAAGCAAAATTAAATTAATATTAATGCAAATTTAATTCTTGTAATATTTACAAAAAAATATATAAATATTTTCTTAATTTAGTACATATAATGTTTTAATAAATTATAGTTAACTATAATTGTATAATGTTATTTAAATATATAAGTTATATAAATATATCTTATAATTTTATTTGTTATTGAGAAAGCATTGGCATGTTCATCGATATTAATGGTTCTTTTTGTAAAATTTTCCTCAAGCTATTTTTTAGCACTGGAACTATTTAATGCAGAAGGGGAACTTATGTGTGTACAATTGAAATTAATCTCAAATTTCATTACTGCTATTTTGAAACGAAAGAAGAAATTTAATTGATTAGTCATATAAAGTTGTAAAAAACTCCTATGTGACAGTCATTTTAAAATGATTGGATATAGTACCAAAGTTTTAAAGTCACAAAAATGTATAACTTTAAAAGACCTTTTTATATTTGTAACCCATTCGTAATACTTTGTCATTTGGAGCGGTCTAAAAAATAATGTAGGTATACAAACTGCAATTATTTTCAAATATTACATTCGAAATCAAAACTTACAATGATTTAGTTTAATAATATGTAGAGAGAATTTTGGAAAGGATGTATTTGACTTAAGATCCTAAAATGCCATGTTAAGGATTTAAGAAAAACTGCAGTAAGTTTGAAAGTGCTTCTTAAAATACCGTGTTTATTAACAAAAATAAATGTAAATGGACATGCGTATTTACTCGCTGTGTTTGAAGCGAGTAAAAAGTGTCACAAAATATCATAACGAAGCCTAAAATTCTACATTTGTTCAAACAAAATGCGATTGATTTGAACAAATTATTAATTTTCTACATACTCTTGGAAATGGTTTATTTTAAATACAAGTCATTAAAACTATTGCATTTTATGGATTACTCTAGTGAAGTTTTTGTTCAACCATTTCGTAGTTCTGAACGTTTCGTGATTCATTAGAAATCAAAGACCGACTGACAGAGAAAAATGAATCCAAAATACATCAGCTGACTTGACTTGAATAAATAAATCACTTCTATACCACGTGATCAATGGTGGGAAGACGTGTGGGTTATTTATTACTCTGCAAGAGTGTTTTACACTTATTGTAAAACGTTTTATGTAAATTGAAAATACTCGGTGGGGGGGGGGTGTTTCATATTTAAGTCTGGTCGTTTAAAATAACCACAAATTAGAATAAAACAATAAACCAAATAAATTTAACTCTACACACGCCATTTTAAATGGAAAAGTTATTTATTTTATTTTCTAAAAATCACTTCAATAGTTGAACAATAATTTTTTTAAAGAAATTATATATTTTGTGTTTGTAAAAAATAACCTTCAATGTTCCTTTTCTATAGAAAGCCTGTTTTTTTAATAATATTTAACATCAATTTTTCAACTTCAATTGAAGGGATAATATTAGATACAAACCATTAAAACTGTTCGAATATATATACTATACTATAGGGCCTACATAAAACACATTTACAGGGTGTCCCATAAGTAAATAGCCAAACTTCGGGAAATGGATCTATGAGTCAAAATAAGAAAACAAGGTTATACAAACACAGACCCGAAATTGCTTCGTTTTGTAGATATCCGCCATTTTGTTTTTTTACAAAATAACTCTTATCTAGAGAACGGTTTGACTGATTGAATTAAAACTTAGCATGAAGTTTAACCTAACAATGATATATATCAAGAAAAATAATCGATTAAATCCAATTATGAGTTTTAAAATGGCGGCTGTTTCAAAGTTTCAAACCTAATTACTCAAAAACCGTAAATTTATACAAAAAATGTCACGAAACGTTTTTGCAGCCCTTTTGATTTCCGTTCGGATGGTGTAACTGTCAAAAAATTCGAACAAAGGATAATAGCTAAGGTAAAGATGATGACATCAAATGTACATACAATATTGATGTGTTTACTGTGTTTTTATAGGATGCCGGGATGAATAAACTAATTTTTACACATATCTTAACTACTGAACATGATCAAAACATTTCTTGAACGGGAAAACACTAATTATTGTATAAAACCCTGGGTGAGTATATTTCAAGATCTACGAAATGCCACGAAGAATATCACTCTTTCTAATCCTGCATTAGTCGACGAAGCGACAAAGATCTTCTCAGAGAAATTTACACAATAGTTCATCGTAATGCTATCAATAATTACTGGTACATTGATTTTCAATTTGGCGACCAAACATTATCCATGTCTATTCGTTTAGGGGCTGCCTTCCTAGGCCGTGTCGTATATTTATCCATTCGTGTGCCACTTGTATAACATACTTCATTTTTTCTTCTTTATTGTTAACAATGTTACACAAAACTAGTTTCTTTAACACAATGTTATAGTTCAGTAACAAACTACAAGTCAAACAGTATTTTTTAAATTCCCTCGGAAAATTAAGTTTTTTATCGAGTTTTTAGTTGCTTAAGTACGTTATTTAACATGTCGTATTATTACAAGTGTATAAAACAAATTGAATTCGTTTTGTCTGTCAGCCGAAATTTAAGAGTTCCTTCGTTTTGTACAACGTAATGAAGGATAAAGTGGCAGGACATATTGCAGAAATAACTCACAAGGTCAAACACTTTAGAGAATATTAACAACAAAAATTTACCGAGTACTCTGATACTAATGTTTCGTAAGTTTTAGTACACCTAAATAAAAAGTCACATTTAGGTTGAACAACTAGTTTAGGTACCTCATATAACTGAAAATATAAACGATAAACTATTTTTTTAAAGAATGTTTTCCTCTCTGTATTTTTTAGTAAAATTAAACAAACATGAGTAGAATAGGTTTTTCGTGATTTTTTCACATCAATGAAGAAAGTATTAAGAACAAATCCGCTCCACAACCCTAAGGTACATCTTCCCATCTCTATTCAGGGTAAACAATTTCTTGTTGTTGAAATAAATCATTACCTCTTGCAGCCATTAGATACAGTTTGTTTCAAACGTTATAAATCCAAACATTTTCAATCGAAATTCTAAATATTTATACACTTTTGTAAAGGTAAAGCAGTGAAAAAGTTGTACATTATAAAATGTGTCTTGGTACATTTAAGCTATTTTCTATCAACATTAACAAAACATCTAGTGAGAGACCAAAGTTGTTGCTTTTTAGTTCACATACATCTCAACTTCCTCTCTCCGAAATAACAAAAAAATTTACAACAAATAATCTAGAATTCAATTAAAGATCCTGAAGTATTGAATAGTTCATTAAATGTACCATAATACTTTATTTCTGGCACGTAACTCCCTCGGGTAACGTTATTTGTGCAGAATACTTATTGCTATTCCCAGGGGATATAGTAACAAGATATCCTAACACTGGTGGTTCATTAGGACTTCTTATCTGAAGTAAATATGTTACCTTTGCCCAACCTGAGAGTAACGCTCCAGGGATTTGTTGTTTGAAACAGACGTGATGCAGGGAGGTACGTAAGTCTAGCACTTGTAAAGTGACTTGACCATTAGAACTACTTATCTGTAGAATATGTTACCTTTGCTCAACTTAATGTATTACAGCACTATCCATAAGACAGGTTAGTAAAAACTTATCTTTATAAATGTTTACCATATTACAATGTTGTTGTTTCCTTACAATAACATTTTTAATCTTACCGCGATATGGAGTACAACTCAGAAGCAACACGAAGGAAAGTTTTATTTTTGTATTTTATACAACAAATATTATTGAGAAGTTATGTTAACTCCAATTTTTCTTTGTTCTTGATGTTTTACTTTGAATTTGTTGTTTTCTTGATAACGCAAGAACTGTAAACATTCTTATCAACTTAAGTATTGCCTTCTCAGTGAACGCATGGAAAAATCACCTAAAGCAACCAATATTATTGTCAAATCAATAATTTTACGGGTTTCTGAAATGAACAGTAACAGCATAAAAATTATTTAGTTGATATTTGATATTTTGTGCTAAATAAACTTAAAATTGACAGTAGCAAAGCTCGGGTATTCCAACAAGTTGTGTTAAAATATTTTTAGACAAAAGTACTTAATACTTGCATAATACTTAAGATAAAACATATTTAAAATTTGAGTTATTTCATACGACCTTGAAATTATGAATGTTTAAATCTTCTTCAAAAAAAATTTTTTTTTTATTGTAATATTAAGTATAATGTTATTTTCATGTGCCTATTTAATTTTCTATAAGGTTATACAATTGCAATCATAATACAACCAGTTTAATAATTTTTATACAATTCCTTGTGGATGCCATTACTTTAAAAATGAATAGGAAAAGTGTGAATTGAATAAATCTGACATTTGTTAAACGGTTTAGTTAGTTAATAGTTAAATAAAGTGACTGTTAGATTACATAGAACACTTCTCCGTTTAGTGAGCAGTCAATCGGTTGTACTAAGTTAGAGAAAATCCCGCTCAGATGAAAGAGCATGGTTTTAAAATAAGGTTGATATGGGAAACACAATGAAATACGGGCTACATAAGCTTCTGCCGTGTACACGCATTATATTTCCGTTAAACACAACAAATCTCAGAGTGACAGTTCCATGATGGTCCTAAATTCCAGTTCAGTGAACCAAACATGCGTCGGATGTAGCTCAAAATGTCCTTCCCGTCGTGTTTTAATATACAGTTGGATAAGTTAGTGTTTTGGACAAAATTACCTACACACTCTAACGCACTCGTAGACATAACATTATAACAGTCGATGTGTATATTTTTCATGAACAATCCTGCTGCTTTATGTTTTCTTTATAATAAAGCTGAATTTACATTGGCTTTAATATTCACAGTATTATCTTAGTGAATCACGGTATTAGAACATATTTGTTGTTGTTTGTGACATCTTTAAATGTTGAGTGTATTTATTTCTATAAGTGCCTGAAAAGTGTAACTTGCAAAAATAAAGTATAATTGATTAGGTTTAAATGTTTTGGTCCTAACTAAACAGGATTGACAAGAAATAATACCAATATTTCATAAAGTAATTTTAAAATAATAGTTTAAAAATGTTGAGAGAGATATTAAGTTGTCTATAACGTTCTCTTGCCGAGTCCTTGAAGCAGAAACGTTTACGGTAAGATAGAAACTGTCGAACAGAAAGCAAAGTGGGGTTTACTATTAATGGTTGTCTTATATGTAATTTATTGCAAGGTTGTTATTGATTTGAAATTATTTAATCTTATGTGTAGATACAAAAGTCTATGACTCAAATAATTAGCCAATAGAAATATTACTAACATAGTTAAAGTGTATTTTTTTGGAAATCTTAGAAATGTTTCCTTAGTGAAAAATTAGTTCAAACTTCTACGTTGTTCATATTTGTATCATGTAACCAAATACTGAAATATACCTAGAGGAATACTTGTCTTATTTTATCTTGTTTAAGAAGGTAACGCACACCCAAGGGTTGATCTGGAAATCAGTGCAAGCTGTTTACAATAGAATATTTTAAATCCTGAATGATTATGTTGCGTTACACCTGGAATTGGAGTGCAATTATTTGATCATTATCAAGGAGAATACAGGGTAATTCTGGTAGTAACTAATCTACTAATTGATGAACCTTTTAACAAAATGTCCAGCGAGCAACACAGTTGTTTTCTATAACCGTTAACTGTTACCAGGTCGATAAGGAACACAAATCTTTTTTAAGAATTCAAATATCGTGCAGAAAGAACAGTAAGTATTATTCTAAATGATTTTGTCTAGATTGTCATTATTTCGGGATTGATTCCGAAAACTTTAATGAAGTTATTGAATACGTTCAAGATAAATTTTAAGTCCATGAAAAGGCTGGTGAGAATTAAGTAATATGGATAATACTAATAGCAATGATCAATATTTAGTAAATCATTAATGTTAATCACAAATGTTTTCCGTTTTAGACAGGGTAGCAGAGTGGCCCATACGTTATAGACGATTTCCAGTCTGCAGTAGTTCTAACTAGGCCTACTTATCAAATTGCGGAAGTTTGTACCTTGTTATTGTCTTTTAATTTATTTTTGATATTCTGATAAAGATATTTAATTTCAATTAAATGGTACATAACTTACACTAGTATAAAGTAAGAGCAACAATGTTCCATGAACCGGTATAAAGGTAAAACATACCATGTCAACATGTTTTGAAAATGACAAAACTTTTGAAGTTTGTCTAACTCCATCAGTAAAGTTACTGTAGAATTTCAACGGCGATTTATCACGGAGTAGGCATTCCATTAATATCGAAGCACATGGTAATATTTCTCTTTCAATGGTGACTGAAAATTTTTCCATCATATTAGAAATAAGAATGTTTTTCAGATGAATAATATTTACGTTAGAGAATGGTGTTGGGATTATTAGCGAATTTCCATAGGAAAAATGAGCTATTGCAGTGGCCCTTATGGTGAGACCCAAGGTAGGGAGTAGCAAATGAGCACCGATCATGGTCCTCAGAACACGTTTTGGGGTGTCATTAAAATTCATATATATATATATAAATACACCTATCTATTTGGCGGCCGTCAAAAAGTAAGCCATTTGGCTGCCACCCTTTAGAGAAGAGTATATCCATGTTTTAACTTGCTAAATTGATTGTGAACTTCTACGGATCACTATATTATATTTTTATTAATTTATAACTCCTTTAAGATCATTTTTCAATATTGGTGCTATTTGGCAGCAGCAAGATTGCGGCAATTCGGCGCAGCTTGTATATAGGTCCCTTTTGGCTGCCATATATGTTTGGTATGGGTACATTTAGATGCCGGCAGTGTTGTCAAGTCGAACAGGTGTATATCTCGACTATTCGGCTGCCGGTGTCAAACCTACATAAAATGACATTTTAAGCAACTATCAATTTTTAAAAGTGTTTTTAATTATATTTTCTTATAAATCTTTCATAATTTTCTGGGAAAACAGTATTTCTGTATGGCTAAATGAACTTAGCTGTGTGCTTTTCTTTAATTTAAACTCCTTTTTTGATTTCCAAAGAAACCTGCTTGTATATCTTCACTCATAATGCCCTTCCTTTTTTTTTAATAACCTATATAGAAAATTAGTAATTAGGAACTTTTAAAATTAAAACTGCCATGTAATAATTTGTTTATTGCTGGACAAATTAAATTGCATAAAGCATGAACAACAGGAAATAAAAAACAAAATAAGTAAGTCTAGTAATAACTAACACTTATATAATAGAAGTGATGACAAGCTCTTCTTCTTTCACTCAAAAACTCTTTTAAATTGTAGTAAGTCTTAGTTTTTAACAATGTCTTGAACCCTTTCCTTTTGAACTTGTTGGTAAATGGCTAAAAAAGGTTTTCATACTTTAAATGGTATGTCTTTTATTATTTGATGTTTTGTGATTTGGTATGGCCAGTTTATTTGTATTCTTCAAAATTTTTATATTGAAGTATTCTTTTAAATATTCAAAATATTTTTTGGAACAAAATATATTATAAAATATAAATAGATGTAAGGGTTAATAATTAATTTTATTTAAAGATAGTCTTGCAAGAATAATTTTGCCTTTTTTCCTGCTCGAATGGATTTCTGTTTTCGTAAAATAAATAGGTTTTGGATATTAGAATTTAAGTTGCCCCAAATTATAATAGGATAGCTCAATTTAGGGGTAATTAAACAATGATATACCGATAGTAATGCAGTTTTTGTACAAATTGTCAATAACCTTCTGATAAGAAAAATATTTGATGAAATTTAATTACTCAAAGAGTTTATATGTTCTTAAAATGTAATGTTGTTGTCTAGTTAATTGTATTATTTTGTTATATAAATTGGTCTATAATATGAACAGTCACTTGCGTTTCCTCTGAAATACCCATAATACATTTTGAGGAAGCTTAAGTGTTTTCGGAGTAGATTTATGACTATTTACATTCTCTATCATTGAAGCTAAAATTTCCAGTTTAACATACTAATTTCAAAGGGGAGGAGATAAATAACTAACTTTGTTTTGTTTATAATTAATTGTAACATCCCTAGCTACGATTATACATTTTACTAACAATCTCGTAATGAATATTTATGTTTATTAATAATAATAAATTGTAACATCCCTAGCTACGATTATATATTTTACTAACAATCTCGTTATGAATATTTATGTTTATTAATAATAATTAATTGAAACATCCCTAGCTACGATTATATAGTTTACTACCAATCTCGTTATGAATATTTATGTTTATTAATAATAATTGTAACATTCGTAGCTACGATTATATATTTTACTACCAATCTCGTTATGAATACTTATGTTTATTAATAATAATTTTATTGTAACATCCCTAGCTACGATTATATAGTTTACTAACAATCTCGTAATGAATATTTATGTTCATATTATTATGCTAATAATAATTGTAGCATCCCTAGTTACCATTATTAAACACATAAAGTTATTTATGTACGTCGTAGGAATAATTCATTTTGGTCTGTGACACAAATAATAGTTTATTATAAGTTACAATAACATTATAGACAGCAAACTAGTTGAACCCTGTTACGTATATACACATGGAAAACTAAGTTCTTATGAATACAGTTACTAAACCTAATTTTGAAGGTAAAAACATTGTTTATTAATTATATTTTTGCAATGCAGATGAAATTATCCGAATGCACCCTTCGCATTTTAGCATTTTTAATTTTCCTAATTTCCATAATTCCTCAATTTCCGGGGAAGACCACCGGACCTCCCGTAAGGTCTCGGAACAGAGTCTCCTATTTTTGGAGTTACCCGTATGGTAACCCTAAATAAATATAGTAGTCATAGTAGTGTCTACAGTTGTAGAGAAAACACCAGCAGAGTGTCGAACCGGGGCCTCTCGTCAACTATCAGGCCTTCTGAGTCATGTTACGATATTATTCGTCCATCTTCTCGCCTGCATTTAAAATCATTGGGCTTGCACAGTCTTATCAAACAAACCTGTGGTCATCGGTTTAATTAACCACTATTTCAAGCTAGGCCTAACGTTAAATCATTTTAATCTAAATTTCTTAACGAACGTAATTATACATTATTGTTTTATTAATTTTTTCTGTTTAAACATAGTTTTTACTAAAGAAAAGAACAATTTGTGTTTAGTGGGTCTCGGCCGGTATTTAAGCGTTTTGTTGATCTTCAGTAGGCTATTCCATACTAAAATAAGTCACTATCGTATATATTATAAAACCAATATTTACATACAATACTAGTGTACACGTTAGTGTAATTTATTTATTGCAGTTAATTGGATGTGTTTTGTTCAAAATTATTTGGACAAGTTTACAATATACAATCATATGAATACAATTTTTCTAAATAATAGGCCTGCTGAGTGTGACCCGTGTAGGGCCTACCGATATTTTGCTCGCAATACTCGGGTGACTCGGAGAGCCCTTCTCCCCGACCGGCTTAGTTCTTGGTATTTATCTACCGTATGATTTTCCTATGTCATACTGTACAAATATAATTAAATAAAGTTATCGTAAAAAAAAAATTGAAATGACTTTGTTACTGAATAAAATAAATAAATAGGGAATAAAAAGATACGCAAAGTAATACAGGAAATAATAGGATACATCATATCGGTCTTCAAAGATTTAAATCCAGTTGTCTGATCCATGAAATC
>JAGFPH010003219.1:20318-40956 GCA_018207615.1 Philaenus spumarius | reverse complement strand
CATACGAGTGCGTTAAGACCTCGGTTTCATGTTACAAACCGGTAGACAGCAAGACCTCGGTTGTTCGTTATTGAACATATATGTGTTTTGGGACCTCGCTTTCGTGTTGTATGCGGGAGATTTTAAAATAAGGCCAAATTGGATTTAAAAAATTGCATCCATATCCTTTTATTATAAGGTATACATATAAGTGGTAATTTACGGTAATCATAAATTTTTGACTGCCTTAAAAAAATAAAAACGTAAAAAGACCTCGCTTGACTGTACAGAGTTGGTAGGTCCTCGCTTTCATGTTATTTAACAAGTGATAGAAAAGAGAGGTCCTCATACAAACAGGGGTGTGTGTGTGTGTGGACAAATAACTTGAGTTCTGATCTGCAGTTGAAATCTTTACGCTCGTTGAACGTTTTGCGTGCGATTTATTTGTATTTAATACGAAATGAGTGATAAATCTGTGTCTTTTTTACGGACTTTTAAAACATTTACCGGCAACATCCTTCTTTATGGAAAGGAAAATCACAGTAAATACAAGTACAATTCAATTGAATACTGCCTGTGTGCCTTCAAGTTTGAAGACAGTACAATTATTCTGCCCAACCTCAACCAGAAATTCACTACATAGACACACAATCAAGGCATTTAAAAACATATTTTTTATAAGTTTTTGCTTTAAAAAAAAGACAATGCTATTTTCGTTTAGCAAAATAATCAATTTTGTTTTTAATTTTAAATTAATAAAATTATGATATAAATTATTTTCTGATATTAAAAATAAATTTAGAAACTTAAAAATTGTAATTTTAAAGTTTAAGTAGCCAATATTTTGCCCAGAAGCATTTCTTTCTTCTCTAGTTAGTAATATTAATAAAGCTTCAACGTTTTTCTTATTTGCGTAAATAACTACCTTTATTTCAATTGTTATCTACGGTACGCTTTTTATTTACCGGCACCAGGTATCAATAAACTTTGAACTCAACTGTCGACATAACTGTTATTGTATGATGAGTGTACAGTTGGCCTGGAGTTATTAATCTGTAAGTTCATTATCTGCGGATGAAGCCTGTCATTACAACAGAATAGTGTGTGGCATGTGGCAGTTGAAAATCTTCAGTTAAGCTCGCAGTCCATTGACTGCAGATAAACTGTTAGTGAATGGTTACCCTAATACTAAAACAAGAGCAGGTTTATATTTTATGTGTAACTGTAAGTTATTCCAGTTATAGATTGTGTTTCAACAGAAATTTGCCATACTGATCTCATGTCAAAATAAAGAAACAAGTGAATAAAACATAGATATGAAAACGTTTCTTTAACAGTTCCTGGAATTTGCAAACGTTATTTCTACTCCAAAACGTGAGTTAAGCCATAATACAATAAATACTAGGTCAAAAGTCAATGGATACATTTAATGGATTTTACAACTTTTAATCTGAACAAAGTAATAAAACAGATACAGCAAAAGAATCTTTAGTAGTTAAAAAGGAAACTGGGTTGAAACTAGGAGAATTGTGATCGAAAAGTATACTGTTTTAAAGTTGTCCTACTATAACTTAATTAAATTAATAAAAATAAAGAAACTTTTATATGTAAATTTGTAAATAATTTATTTCAGAGAAAACACATTTTTACTAACCATTTTTATACAAATACAAATTGTTAAAATTAAAAACTGCGAAGGGATAACATGATAACAAATTGTAGGCCTATTTCTCAATAAATGGTATTACAAAATATTTGTATTACAAAATTGTTCATGGTAGAACCCCTGAAACATAGGAAAAGCCAGGAATGTTGGAAATGGCAACAGAACCATCCATATTATCACGCTCATATTTGTATTGCCAATGGAAAATGAAATTTTAAGTAACGGTTGTATACATTGTAAGTTGATAAAATGCTAAATATAATAATTTAAATAATTTCTGTTTAGTGCAATTATTTAGAGCAGTAGCCCTACAATTTATCACCATGATGCCTCGTGTACAATGTTTAATGTTAATAATGTTTAGTTATATGCTTTCAAAAACATGGATTTTAGAAGAATATAAATTTTTACTGAATTTATTTACACCAATTTCTTTAGATAAATTCTCTACAAATGAAGTTATGATATCCGCAAAGGCAAAATCTTATGCTTTTCTTTCTTGTGTGTTTTTGTGAGGTTTTTCTACTAGAGATTCAATTCTATTAACTTTATATTTCATTTTCAGGCTAAAAACAACATAAAACCTCTAAGTTTATCCATTGTATTTTTATGAAGTAATTTTAGTACTCTTAATTGACCCTTTGGTGCAGAAATAAAGTTCTTAAGTTACAATAGCACTATCTCTCTAAAGAAGCGTTTTCAGAATTATGATTATACACATTATTTTATTTTTTTGATGATAGTAAGATGATTTAAAGTACACCACATTTATAATGAAAAACGTTGTATACGATTAAGCATTTTCTTTTAAAATTTAGGTAATTGTAAGAGAGCCCGGAGATTTTTCGTGAGATGGAAATTCCTATTTAAATTCAATTGGAAATTGTAAGCAATCATTTAATAGTTATCTAATAAATGGTTCAACTGAATACCTGTTCTTCTTTATATAACTTCAATCTATTCCATGCTTGCAAAGATGATAGAATATTTAATATTTAGAGTGTTACACACCAAACCATAACATTAATTGATAAATGTTTCTCCTGACAATCCATAGTATTTATTTTATTTCAAGGTGTGATATTAACACAGCTGATGTGAGACATGCAATAACGTTAAGTGCAAAACGGAAATGTGTGTTGTTTGTAAATCATGTAATGCATGTGTTCAACAGAGAAGATGTCACTTACAAAGTACGGCTTAACGCAAGTCTATTCTTATTATTTTATGTAGATTAGGTTTGTAATGATTTAGTTAACACACATAAACGAGAGTGATGTTAATTCCCCTTGCCCCAGTTAGTTTGATGCTATCTTATAAACAAAAAACAAACGCTCTTGTTGCTGTTAAATAGGTCACTTGAAGATTCTTGTATGTGGAATTTTTAGCTCTTCGTCAAATGGAGAGTTATTGAGGTACTCAAAACTATCATCTAAAGACATTAAAAAATAAGGTTAAAATCTCTATCGACATATTGTTTTAACCAAATGTATTTACAATCAATAAATTAATTTGTTTCTCTCTTTTGCAACGATAAATGGTCAATGTATACCTGAATTTTCAAAATGTAATTTAAATTTAAAGTCAAATTTAAAAATAATAAATTTGTTAATATAATTTAAAATTAACTGAACTCATTCAAAAAAGTTAATGCAAAGAAAACATTAAGATAAATGCATTTCAGTAACATTATTTTTGTGTGAAACATACCATTGTAATAAATCCCTTCAGACAAATATTAAGTTAAGCTTTGGTTTATAATCTAAGTGAAGTTAGCTTTCATTAATTTTTATAATTTTATTTATTAAACGCCTGAAGATAATCAAAGTTCAGCTTTTGATAGTTTAAATTACTTGGTTTTGATTGGTTCCGTCCTCTGTAGTCTGCAATCTTTCTCTGCATCTTCAATAGACATTTTTTTACAATTATTTTCTGAATGATTTGTACTTTGGTGATTTAAAGTAGAAATATAAACACTTATTTAAATGTGTTCCACATCAGGAAAGTCAGGTTGTATCCCTTCTTTGACATTTTTAGATTTAAGTCTCATACGTATTATTTCATTCATTCACATTTTATGAGTTCTACTCTTATCCTCCTTTCTCATTCTCATATTTAATGTTTCATTATTGTCTTTATCCCTTCACTTACTATTTCCCACTGTTTTACGGGGCATATAATGTCCTGTATTGTTAAAGTAAACTTACTTTTTTCCTCTCTAATGACATATTTTAGAGAATTGCTCCATTTTCAGAAAGTTATTCCTCTTTACTAATTTGTTATTCGTGCAACTGTTATATTAAATGAATCATGTACCTTAAATCCTGTATTGTGTTTACACTATAGTACAAAATAAATCCATTTGTCCATACTTAAACGATTCCGCTAAGGGATTTCGAGAGATAGAGCTTTCAATTCTAAATAATTTAATCAGCATTGATTTGATCGAATCAATTCATTTCAACCCATGCAGTTGTTCTTGTTTCAATAATGGATTATAGGACTAGCTTTTCCCAGCAACTGCATCGGTCGTTGGCTAAGCACAAATTAGTTCAGCGAGCATTGTTAACGTAATTTTCAATGATGTTATCCCGCTTCTGTGTAGTATGGTGATTACAATGGATTGTTGTTTTCGGATATTTATTTCATGAACAACAGATTGTTTTCGTTCAACTTCTTGCCTTAAAATACTGGGTACTTCTCAGAAAGAAAGTAAAAGTTGTTGGGTTTGGCAGGGACATACCATAGCGATGTTTTTTTCTTTTTTAAGTTACCTTAACTAAAGATAGTAAATGTTAACTAAAACTGTTTCTCTCTGAAAGGTAAGGGGTCAATTTTATTATTATTGAAAGGAAATATTTTGTTTTTGTTTTTTTATGACGCCATGACATTGTTTCACATATAAACCATATGCAGAATTTGTTTTAACTTATGACCTACATTAGTTGAAAGATTTAAACTGATGATAAAACTCTTATCTCTGAACAGTTATTGCCATTTAATTTAGGAAATCTTCTTACAAAATCACAAAAACTTCCCCCATATCATATTAACTCATTTCGAAAGTTTGTGATTCACACATATTTTGTGATGTTAAACATTAAAGACATTTCAAAATTAGAATTTATGTTCTTATCAAATTAAAATCGGCTCATTCGTTTGCTCAATACATTAACATTATTTTACATAAATTTTTTAGAATTATAAAATTATTTGTTATTTAAATGACGATTATTATTATTAAATTACATGACAAATCTTCAATTTAATTTTTAATACACTTTCATAATATAAAAATGCAATACAGTTTTACCTATAAATCGGTAAAACTGTATTGCTTTTTTACAATTTATGCAATACTAAACCACAATGACAGTTTAATGATTTATTTCTAAACACGTCGGCTTGTGTTTTCACAGTCTAATGTTTAAACTAATGACACAATATAGTACACACCACACTAGGCCAGGACAAAGCTGTGCTATGTAAACCGTGATGAATGATGTACGCCGCGTGTCATACGCATCAACAATCAACTCTGCCAACACATAACTCACCGGGAAGTGCCGAGATGAAAGTTTAGACACTGCATTATGCGCCGGAAATTTTATATTTATTATCAAACAGAATAAATGGAAAGTGATAAAAGCCTGAAAAACTGTCAACTAATGGGATTGTTTGCTATCGTCCCGTCAGAAGGAGTTAAATTGGGCAGATGTGCGTTGATGTGACTTGCAAGCGTGCCAGAGGTAATGAATTTTATAAAAACATTTATGTGAAGTAATAACACTATTTTGAACAAAGTCAGTATTTTATATTAACTTTTATTTTGTAGAAGTTTTATTTTATTCAGAGTTTATTGATTTTAGTTGCATATTTAGTTGGTTTGAATTTCATTAGGAACAGGTACACTGCATAGATTAATATTATTCTCTCAGTGAAAAATTAATGTAAATTCTTCTTGAGGCATACCAGTATGCAGTTTCATAATGTTGTTCTGTCTGGTTGCCATAGCCGCTTAGTTCCTTCCTTTAACTTCTTTTAAGATATAATTAAATACACATTTGTTTTTAGAGTCTTAAAATTAAAAAGTAAGGGAATATTTATAAATATATATATTTTTTTATTTGGCCTTAACAAAAAGTGCTATGATAGTTGGAAAAAGGAAGAAAGTTAAAAAGAAAAATAATGGTTGATAAGGGTTGCCTTAATCGTTTACTTTATTTTCATTTGCTAACTTAGGACTATGCAATCTTCTCTTCTAAATAATACCAACCATCATTAACATAGCAATAAAATTAGGACATTAGAATTATTTAATTATTTTTTTACGACCAACAAATAATTTAGGTTGTATAAATAACTAATGAGCTTGACTCGTGAGAAAGAAACTAAATAAAATAAAACCTGAACACAAAATCTCACAATAAATACGTTTACTAACCTCAAACGTGTTTCAACGACAATGTCGCCATCCTCAGTGATGCACGGGCTGCCGTAACCAAACTATAACTAGTATAACGAGTGGCAGTTACAGTTTGGTTATTGTATTTATTGTGAGATTTTGTGTTCAGGTTTTATTTTATTTATTTAGGTTGGTTTAACAAAATAAGGACGAGCAGAAAGGAAAATCAATGAACTATATTATAATTTAAACATCTTTTATAACTCAACATAATTATTATTACACATTAGTAATAAAACAGCTGATTTGGGTCAAAAGTTTAATACAATTAATTTTAGGTTAGGCGCATAAAATCAAAACACGTTTTTTGAAAGCGTTTCGAATTATTAATATATAGCAACCAAAATAACACATTAATAATAAATATGTAAATATTTTAGAATTGTTGGTTAATATCTACGATAGGACGGTACAATCTGAATAAAATTAAAAGCCATTAAAATATCACATTTTTATATTTATTTAGATATATAATTGTATATTTAATTACCAAACAATATCTTATACTAATTACGCCTAAACATTTAAAATTATTACAAAATCTATTTGAACCACTGTGTTACCTCCTAAATTAACTCGGATGTTACAAAGTGATTCAACATACCAACGAAAACTACATTAGTTTAAACATAATTATATTGAAAACTAAACAAGCAATCTGAATGAAACTAAAATCTAGTCTAATAGTTGTATCTTTATTTTTATTATTATAAACTACGAAACTACCCCAACCGATCTTAATGAATTTTTTTCAAGTTGTATGATTTATTCCAACTTAAAATATTTGATAGCTTTTATAGCAATTGCTGCCCCTATAAAATAAATTATAATTAAACTACTTCATAAAAACTATAAACCTAAAATTATGTAATATTATTTTCAAGAGATTACAAAACTATTTGCAATATGATTATTTAAATCAAATGGATGAACTGGGATAATGCAGAATTAATTAAATCAATGAATAGCGAAGCGTTGCTGGTTTACTAGTTATTCATAAAAATCAAAACCAATGCTACCTTTTGAACACATAGGAGGCTTAAGACTAAAAAATGGATTTGTAATCTGAGCAGCCACAGCAATTAAAATAAGAAAGTAGTTGTTCAACAAGCAGAGCTTTTACCTAAGTAAGTATTAGCATCTTAACACAGGCTAGATAGACAGAGATACATTTTTTTATGCAAAGAATTAAATAAATATTTATACCTGTTACGAAAGAATTTAAAAGATGCATTTTTGATAGGTAACAATAGACAAACGGAATTCAGTACATCTTTATACGGCTAAAAAATGTACTTTTTGTTATACCAACTAACTTAGTCCTTGCCCTACAAAATGGAAATTTTAGTTGTTAGATAAATTAGTTTGATGTTTTCCCTTTTATAAATTGATTTTAAAATCCTAATAAAATAAAATAAAAGAGGAAATTAGAGGTCTCTACATAACCCCTATACAAAATTGTGGTTATCCAAAACACTGATAATTTTATAAATGCTAAACAGCCGCTATTTTAGTTAGCTTGAACCTTTTGAGATAAGATTTGCGGAATAGTGTTTTACTTACACCTTTAATTTGATGCACAAATCAGCCAATGCTCTTATTTAAGATTGTCTTGTAACTCTTTGTGGGCCGTCCCCGAGAGGAGGTAGCGGTTCATTGAAGTGTTCAAATAGTTGTTGCTGCCTACTAACAATGTGCCAAGTTTTGTAACTTCGTATATATAATGGTTTTAAAAATAGAAGGCCGCCCAGGGACTTTAAACTCATCAAGTATAACTTTATTAATTTTGCTTCTAATTTTAAATCAATATCTTAGGAACTGCTTACAAGTGAATGGGAACGGATTCTAAAACCAATATATTAGTAAATAAATAATCCCTTAATGGTAACTTTAACCATTAATGTGAATCAACTTGTAGATTCACTTTCGTAATAATATTTTGGCTCGTTCTCTTTCCGTGGTTCATGTAATTTGTTGCTTTTAAGATGGATCTGTATAGTTTTATCTGAATTAATAATTGTATAGTATTAATTCCAAAGTTTGTTTGCATAGGTAACTGTAGTGGAGAAAGAAGGTTATATATATTATCTGTTTATCCAATACTTAGTGGGTACAGAAGCAAATATTTGTAGAGAAACAATTGAAAAGTAAACACATTGTCAAGCTATTTAAATTTAACATAATTAATTAGTATGAAATAAGAAAGTTTTATAAAACTGTCTGGAGCTGTATGCATAAACTTAATCAATGTGGTTTAGAATTCAAGTTATTGATTTAAAAAATCTATTTTTATTACTATATTCCGTGCATGCAAATAAAATTAACAAAGTTAAAATTTCTTAAGTACTTATTTCATATTGAAAATTCTAAATTGCGTACATATTCTAAAAAAACATGCTCTGTTACCCGAAAACATACATTGTCTTATCCCATCTGATACGAAAACGTACTCGTACCACAGGATTACCATTTTCGGTTCTATTCAGTTTTGTATTGAACTAATAGAGGAAAAACCAAGTTACTGAATAACAGAAAACAAAAACCTACATGTTGCATAGGTCTACACTGGACTCTGCTCTAACCCGACTTAATTATTCTAACTGGCTTGTAGTTCAAACAAATTTAGGTTAGGTTTGGATCTAATCATTACATAACCTTCACGCCAGCTTACCTTGAAAATTTACATCTTGATCTGAGCCTCTCCAAAAGCTCCTAAATTTCTATTGTCATTTTTTTCATTATTGTTCTTAGATATAAATGGTATTTTGGAGTAGCCTGTAATTATTGAACTTATACATTCCTGCAGTAAAATTAAAATAATCCGAAAACAACAAATTATTGTATTAAAGCTTCGTACGCAGAAGCGGGATACATTATTGAAAATTAAATTCCCAATGCTTGTTGAACTAATTAGTTCCTCCGCCTCGACCAATGCAGTTACAGTTAAATTTATTTAAATACCCGTAAATGAAACTGAAACAACATGATTCCGATGAAATCTATGCAGATTTAACTATATAGAAGGAATAAATTAAAAGTTTCATTTAACGAAAAACATTAATCGAATAATTTCAACGTCGGGTTATTGTTGGACAATGGATTTATTCTTGATTAGACTTTAATCACAATAATATGAGCCCAGTAAAATAGGTCGCTAAAACATAGTGTTTGTTCTTTGATATTGTCGACTATGTCAAAGTCATATGTGTCGACTATGTGCGTGCTTTCTTCAAAAAAGCTGAACGGTTTTGATTCCCTGAATTAAAAGAAAATATTCTATACCCCCAAAATAACATCATACTAAAACGGAAAGAGCGGAAAGTTTGAGAAAACGTTTAGAAAGAAAATATGATTGGAAAACACAGTAAAATATAGTACAGGTGGATTTGTAACTAGCAATAGATCAATACAGATATCAGAGTGGCAGAATAGACAAAGTAAGACATGGGAAAATACTAATAGAAGGGTTAGAAAGAAACGATAATTGATGATATTGATCATTTTAAGGCAGAAAGAAATTGATGGATTAGTTGTATGCGCATTAATTTATACAAAATCGACCCCTTTATTTATATCCATCAACAAATTACATATATTTGTACAACTCTAAAATATTAGTACTTAAAAAATAATAATAAACTATAACGTTAACAAATAAGAATTGTGGTATTTAAACAAATAATAAAAATGTTATGAAAAAATAATTAATTAAAAAAATAACATAAAAGACAAAAATAAAAGCAAACCTAAACTACAAGATGAACACATACGTTTAAGTTGACATCGCGAAATAGTAAACTTTTACATTTTATTGTAATATTTATCATAAATAATTAAAATTGGAAAAATTTATAAACATACTCATTATAGCATCAAATATCAAATATAAATAAAAAATATATTCCAAAAAAACAACACATACAGTTCATATTTGTACAACCAAACAAATCGAACTAAAACTCAGTTTAATAGTTAAACGTAAACCTACCCATATTTGGGCAATCATTATTTTAATTTGTAAAACGAAAACAGAAACTGCAAAAAAAATTTTGAAGGGTGTATGTGTGGTGAAGGGTCTTGGAAGTCTAGAAGTGGAAAGTGGCCTTGATACTATAATGTAGTAAATTAGCTATAAAATGAATTCAGTCTTATAATTTTGCTATTTGATGCCTTGTATAATAAAAAGTAGCAACCTCTCAAACTTGAGCTATTTCAGTTGATTATCACAAAAGAGATAGCAAGTTTATCAAAACGTATTGTGTAAATATAGTGAGCATGGTGGAGTCTCTACCTCCACTGCCAAGAGAGAGAGGAAAGTGAAAATAGATAAGATATTGTGTTATGGTAAAGAGAAAGACACAATGTGGTACAGATACAAACTCATAAGGAGTGACCGAATAAAATTCGACTTTTTAACGTCTTTTATGCCAGTTAGAAAATTGTTTACTATACAAACTCTTTACATGGATGACCTACATCCAAAATTTCTACTCAGTCTGTTATAACGTTCTATAGGTATACATTATCTAGGAAAACAAAAACAAAATAACGAAAAGCTGATAACAGGAGTGTTTCCAAACCAAGGTTTGTATAAACTCTTTTCAATTGTTTCACCAGCGGACCTAACCTTAAAAGTTTCCCTGTTTCTTCGGAACTCTGTACGAGAACATGTTTTGCTATGAACAGTACATTATAACTATTTTAGGCAAGACGAAATTGAGATCTTTGAACGACCTAACGTGAACCACACAAACCATACTGTAATTAAGTCGTGGTTTAACTTTTACTACTTACAAGAAAAATGTATATTCGGTTTCTTCTATTTTAGCCTACTTTATAGTATTTTTGTCTAATAATTAATTGTAAATAACTACTTTATCACTAAACAATAAAGAAAGTTTTATAGTAGAATCAACAACAAATACATTCAAATTAATTAACCAAAATACTGTACTCGAACCAATAAACTTTCAAAGTTAATACAGAATTTAAAAAAAAATAAAACAAAACATGATATTTATCATGGCCTATAAAATATGGCATACCTCTACAACTAAAAGACTTAAAATAAATAGACTAATTACTTTATAAAATTCTAAAGTATGTTATAATTGATAGAATTCCATCAACATAATAGTAATTTCTATAGACGTTTCGTGAGGGTCTAACGAGTGAAACTTTAGGTTAGGTCACTGCGACACGCGACCATGGACAGACGCAACGATGCGACATGTAGTGTAGCGTCACCAATTTAAGCTGTGTTATACATTTAATAATAATTAGTGTATCTTATTAATTAACTGCCAGTAAACACAATCTGGTAATTTCACAGTTAAAGTGGATTATAGTTAGGTACAGAATATTGCACCATAATACTAGATTATATTTCCTTTACAGTCAAAAAAAAGCGTGCTGTGTTGTGTGGCCACACAAGCGCTCTAAGCTCTTTGTAAAATAGTGCATTATAATTATTAAAGACTAGTTCAAAGATGTACGTTAACGCCATGTAAACTATGATGTGTCAACTGTGATATATTTAAATCGTAACTTACTTCGTTAAACTACAATAATTGTTAGCCTAATTAATAAAGATATATTTAATTTTTATAATTCACTTCTTTAGTAACAATTCAAACAGATGACAATTCATAAATCCTATATACACCTCCATAATAACGTGTCGCTTTCCAAGACAGCAAAAAATAACTTTACACAGTCAATAAATATTTTTAAAACACCTGAATATCTCCGTGCTGTATAAGTATTACCACGGCACAAAACGGTATTTACCCGTCAAGTACATTACGACACTAATTGCTGTCTCTGACATTGACTCCTAGAGTAACCCAAGTAGTTTATCTTCATTGATTATGTTAATAGTTGCTAATAGCTTTTTAGTTATAATAATGAAGCAACCATCAACGTTGAAGGCCTTGATCTCCCCCCTCCCCATATTTGAGTACTACATTTGTTCAGATACCAATCATTTAATAGAAACCGTTACTTTGAAAGATTGTCATATCGAAGATCCACCATCGGATTTCATTGATAATATTAGGTGAGTCAACTACGTGCTTCGTACACCAACGCTCTTGTTAGCGCCACAAACGTTTATTTTATAATTTATTTTAATGAAGGTGTATACTTAACCATAACTTAAAATCTAAGATTGTCATTATTCATAATAAATGTATCTAAATTGAATTATTTTAAGTAAATCTTAACATAATAACTTTGGTTTTATGATACTAATATCATAATAAAAGTTCAAAAGAATCATCAATAATATTTGGCCTACTTCTCAATAAATGTTAGAATAAACAGCTGATTATTTTACTAACACCTGAATTGACTTAATTGTTATGTATACAACATACATAACGGTGTTCTTCTTCTTCTTGACTAAATACAAAATACAAAGTATGAATCAAACAGTTAATTATAGTAAGTGATTTTCACACCAAAGATTAATCATTCAGATTATTCATTTACTGAATAATTATTAGTAAACATTTATTCAGACGACTTTATATTTTGCATTTTATATTAACTTCACTCCAACATTTATTGGTATCTTTTAAATAAATTTTTGAATTATCTTAATTTGAGCTAAAATGGTAAATGAGATTAGGGATTAAATATTTTTGTTTAGGTTTGTAGTATAATAGGAATAGAGACTAAAAAGAACCAACATGACCAAATCAGGTTGTATATCCAACTTAATACCTTGAACAAGATTTCTGTCGGAGTAGGAAAAGAGGCATTTTGAGATTTTCGTACTGTAAAGATAGTAAGTATATTGTATATTCTTTAAAAAAAGAAAAGAAAACATATAAGTCACTAATTTTCAACGTAGAAATGTGTTTGCTTAAAATTATTTTTGCATTTTATTTTTATTACTAATTTAAATTTTAGTTTTCCGCAAGTACTATAGACTGTATTTTTCAAATGACTTGAAATCAAAATTAGTGTTCATGCAACACTACTATTATATAAAATTATGTGCTATACAAACTTTGATCTGGTAAAGTTTCAGTATCTTGTCAAAGTAACCTATCTTTTCCCTTCTTTTACGTTAAACTTAAATATGTTACTACAATAATACATTTCGAAAAACTGACTATAAATAATAAATAATAATAACAAATAACAATTAAATAGTTATTTCGTGGACAATTTTATTTTAAACCACGATTAACAGTCATTTGCATAATATTAATTAATTGTATAATAGTCATATAGAATTATTTGATTTTAAAACTAGTACGTTACAGGTCAGGAAAGTTTTGCGATGAGTTTTGGTATTCTATATTATATGTACTTTTATTTATTTAATAAATCCCTGAAACAATATTGCAACTACTGTATACATTGAATGAATAATTTTTATTAAAAAGAGATACCTTCAACGTTAGTTTCAAATTAACTTTAGGACAGTTTCAAAGTGAATAAAATTATTATATGGGGCTATTTTTACCTGAAATGTATTTAAATATTGAAATAAATTCAAATATGGGGCTATATTATGTTCTATGTAATATACTTAATAATAGTTTAATTAATCGTTTTTAGAAAATGGTCAGACAAGTAACAATATACGCATTGTAACCTAAAATGGCAACTTGAAGAAAATAACGAAAACTGAAATTGACCTGACTTACAGTTATCAATCAAAATACCTTTCCTGTCATAGGTAGTTGGTACGAAGACTTAACTTTCCTTTTTTCTTTCTTTTTTTCGTGAGGAGTGAAAAAAGTGTAAGCACATATCTCTGTTGGTACCGCTCAACATAGGGATGGCCGCTAGCCGACCCACTACTATACACACCTACCCCACCACCCAGAGAAACTGCCCATGATGATATTATTTAACTTTCCTAAAAATCCCTAAATGTTGGCAATGTTGTGTATACTGTAATTACTCCAGTAATTGTAATACACACATAATACAGTTACTATCAAGATGTATAGAATACATGTATCAAGGTATTCTATACATCTTGAGTTACTATGACACAATATCATTATACACAAATTTAGGTATATAACTAAACATTTGCGAGATCTACTAAAGCGCAAAAAAAGTATTACAACTACCATACAGTATATTATTATATTGATATTATTTATCACATGTCTTATTTTTAATTATTTAAAATGTACAATATAAACCCAATTGTCCACTAAATTGAAGGAATTTAAAAAAAAATTAAATATATGATTTAAATATTATAAAATTGAAACCTCTTTGATCTTAAATACATGTTTGCTTTCTAAACCTATAATACCATTTTATTTGTCAAATTAGTAAACTTAGGCCTAAATGCATATATATGTATCCACTGTTCATACTGAAATTTAAATTAACAATATGTAATAGTTTTAGAGCTTAGAGCGCTTGTGTGGCCACACGACACAGCACCCCTTTTTTTTGACTGTAAAGGAAATATAATCTAGGATTATGGTGCAATGTTCTGTACCTAACTATAATCCACTTTAACTGTGAAATTAGCAGATTGTGTCGACTGGCAGTTAATCAATAAGTTATACTAACTATTATTAAATGAATAGCACAGCTTAAATTGATGACGCTACACCACGTCGCATCGTTACGTCTGTCCATTGTCGTGCGTAGCAGTAACCTAACCTAAGTTTCTCTCGTTAGACTTGCACGAAACGTCTATAGAAATTACTAAGATGTTGATGGAATTTTATCAATTAATTATAACATACTCCAGAATTTTATAAAATAATTAGTCTATTTATTTTAACCCTTTTGATTGTAGAGGTGTGTCATATTGTATAGGTAATAATAAATATCATGTTTTATTTAATTTTTTTTAAATTCTGCATTTATTTTTTGATAGCAGTAAAATATTAAACTTTAATTTATCGGTTTTAACTTAGAAAGTTTATTGGTTCGAGTACAGTATTTTGGTTAATTAATTTGAACGTATTTGTTGTTGATTTTACTATAAAACTTTCTTTAATGTTTGGTAATAAAGTAGTTATTTGTTATCATATATAAAGTTCATGGGACCGAATCGACACTTTGAATTAATGGAAATTTCTAATTAAAGACGTTCGAATTATCCAAGTTCTACTGTATATACACAAATAACATCGAAACAAACTTTTCCCGGCACTGCCGTGTCCCCCTGGCGTGACATCGCAGCTCGTAAACGTTGCAATGTAGTTAAACAAAACACTATTTATGATTTCATTAATAAGTAAGTTTCTATTTTTTACTGTGTATAAAATTACTTTTTTTACCTCAGTGTTCAATACAAAATAGTGTATATTTAATAAAACTTTATATTTTTCGGATATACGAGGACTATAAATAGTAGTTTTATCTTAACGTCTACAATTCCATGTAATTCGAGTTTTTCACAATCCGAGGTACTCTCGGTCCCATTCAACTCGAAATATCGGGACTGTACTATAATTACTTTTATGATAATTCATTATTCAAGCTCTAATGTCTAGATTCATAAAATTGGTCAACATTTTAACATTTGCATTTAGTTATAGATTAGAAGTTCCAGTGCAATAGTTTTTAATAATAATGTATATGAACTTGAGGGTTCATACCCATGAGTAAACTGAAGATGATTAATAATTGTGACTTCAAATCAAACAGAGAAAATAAAATACGGCAATCAGAAGTAATATCCATAGTTTAGACTCATTACATTTTAGTTACAATTAATTCAATATTGACACCTTGTAAACTACAATAAAATAATTTTGAATGGTGGATTTGTAGTTCTAAACAATTTGGAGTATTGTATTGTATAGTAAATGTTTCTCAATTTAATGATCCTTTCAAGATAATTTTATGTGAACCTTATTTATTATAATGTAGGTGTTATAATGTTTTAGTAAATTAATAATTTATCTTATCTAAAAAATTGTATTATTTGTTTACTATCCTTGTAGACTGTAGTGCTTTCTTTACTGGAAAAAAAATAATACATTGTCATTTATGTTTATAAAGAAAAATTATGATTAAAAATGTCTAAAACCATTATTAATTAAAACCATTGTGCATCCACTTAATTAATTTTATCAAATAAGATTTCTTTATTTAGGCTACAAGTGGTAAAATATATTTCAATAATACTTTTACCAAAGCTATTTTCAAATAATAATATGTTAATTAATTTATACAGCCTAATATTATGTGATTACTTTTGAAATTAAGTATTTTTTTATTACTACTGTGTTTTAAATTATAGACAAATGTATTATTAAATGATAGTCTACTTTAGTTACTTTATTCTAGAGTAATTTAATACACATTTGTTTTTAAAAATAAATATCGCAGTTAGTAGTCAAAGAATAATGCTTTAATATGCAAAAGTAATAATATAATAGTAGTAGGCCTACAAATTATAATTATATACCGGTACTATAACACCGGGTAATAGAATACAACGTACTAAGTTTAGTAAAAATGTTTTTGTTAGTCCACTACCAATCCACCATAAGCGGTGAAGATAGTTTCAACTTCTAACATTGAGTTACATCTCCTCTTGGTATTATTATCTCTGGCAGGCCTAACCTAAACTTAGCAGACATAAGCGGAAAGAAGAAAATCATAAGAGGACCTTCATATGTTTACAATAAAGTTTAAAACATTTGCAGTTTTTACTGAAAATTCGTAAAATTATACACTTAGTAGACATTTTACTAGATTATGTGTTCTAAATACAATTCATTGGATGTCCAAATGTTTCTAGGCACAACAGAATCCCTGAGTTCCATCCAGGCCGGACGTCCAGTTAGTAATCCTAAGATAAGAGGAATCAGTGAAGGATTAGTTAAACCCACCTTAAGAGGGAAAAGATTTATCAAACCAACTGACAAAAGCCCTTTCATTTATTTACAACAAAATAACAGACTTCTATGTCAAACAAAATTATCTCTAATTTTGACTACAACCATTTATTCTGTTTTAAAGTTAATTTTCAAAAGTTGTCAAAAAATTGATTTGAAAATGCCACCAAATATTTTATTTAAAAACAAGAAAACTTTTACTAGTTGGAGATTTATGCAAAATAGCCAAGCAAATTTAATTAGGCATTTATTTAATTAGGAAAGTGCAAAAGCAATACACAAATAAAAAAATTAAATGGAAACCTTACAAATAAAATAATTCATTATAAGTTATACTTCTTGATCACAATAATAAATTAATGTAGCCTACAATTAACTTTATTTTACCTTGCTTTTGTGATCCCTGGAGTAGCGTAAGTAGACCGCGGTATCGATTTCACAGAGTAATTTTCTAGTAACACACAATAATACACATACATCACACTACAGCAGTCACATTAGTTAAATAGTTCACATTACATACACAATATGTACCGTGGTTAAACGGTTTGTCAATTGATTCAATAAACGTGGGTGCATCCTCTAACGTACATAGTCAAGCTTGAAAATAAAATAAACTGACAAAGCTAATACAAGAAATAACGCCTATGATTTCCAAAACAATACTAACATAAATTGTAGATTCATCTTCTGTAAATAAGATTTGCTTTTTCTTGGCATTAACTGAAGCTCCAAACTCCTTAACGAGATATTTTTATCCGAATTTAAATAAGTTTTACCTAGTTTTGGCGTGCCTTACTACAGCAAAGCAATCAACCATCTACCGATTCAAGTATAGATTTTCATAAAAATCCCGTAAAAATTTCTTTGGTAATTGGAATATTTAAGAGACAATAAATGATAACTACTCTACATAGCATAAATATAATGTATATACTTAAAAACAATTCAACAAAATTACCTGCCAACATAAACAAATCAACTTAAGTAAAAATAATTCAAAACAATTAGTTGTATTTCAAATTGTCACTAAACAATAGAAAAGAGTATGCTAATCTTATTAAACTTATATTTAAACACAAAACTAAGTAACTTCTGCATTAAACAAGATGTATAGACCTCCAGTAGGAACCTATATCGATCAAACGAAATAGACTTTGACACTTTGTTTCAACTGAAACGCCAATTTTTCGCACCTAAAGAATTACAGGAAAGTATGTGTTTGGATCTCATTGCATCAAAATAATATTTTACGGGATCGGTGTATGTAGGTTTTGAAAACCATTCAAATACAAACATGGGTTGAATGTTACATCGTTTTAAAGATATTTTATAAGTAAAATTTAAGACAAAACTTGTTTACTTACTTGCTCCCGTACCGTTTCCCTATGGCTGCCCCAAACATACAAGATTTTGTATTTTTATTAACTTTCATTGTAAGTTATTTTGAATATAATAATTAATGTAAACTCCTTTATTTTCTCCTTACATTTCAATTTGTTTAACAAATCTATAACATGTCGTAAATAAATAAGAGAATTGTAATATTTAAAAATACAATTTGTGTCTGCTTTAAATTCGACAAAGAGTTTTTCAAAAACTTTGTGCTGTGGTTAAAAGTTATGTGTGCGAGTTAAAATACACATTCCATGCAATATCTGTGTGTTTATCACATTCTATGTTTTTCCTATTTGTTTTGTAAAATTCATACACTTAATATAATATATTTGTATACTTTGTGTTCACTACTCTCTGCTAATACTTTTTGTTTGTTTCAGTTCCAAACACAACAGACTGTCTGAAAGCCTCTAATTTACACACAGATGCCACTTTCTTTTTTCATTCTTATCAGTACTCTAAGTTTAAAATTTGTATAGAAAAGTAATACATTTTTTAAACACCCTGTTTTTAATGAGGATATTTAAAATCTTTGATGATAAATATCTTGAATTTATTACCTTACAAAAAATCTATTTTTTTGCATTTTCCATAAGCAAAATGACAACTGTATGGAAACCAAGGGAATTTTAAAAGTTTTAATAGTGACACTTTTAATTGCCATTTTCCATGAAGTAATGCCTAAAAGTATTTTTAGAATGTTTTGAAACTCACTGTAGTAATACTTTTGGGTAGTTCAGCAGCTGTGGACACGTATGCGCAATATAACAATACAATCAACTGTTTATACAGCTTTTCCTGTATTCAAAGTAGAATATAATATAGAGAGTAATAATTATACTTTGTACATTGTACATTTGTATTTTCCATTCATATTTTGAAAACCATAGTCACTAGTCAGTCTTATATTTTTTTTAAATACACAGTGAAACATGACCATTGTGACTAAGATACTTAAATATAAAGACGTCAATTGGTTTAGTATGTTTTGAGTTAAATCGTTAAAAATATGTGCCTTCTACAGATACATACATAAACCTTCTATACCATAAAAGTTATGTGTAATGTAAATACAATATTACTTATAATTAAATAAATACCTTATTTATATATAACTGCTCGCAGTCCAGTAATCGTTTTTTTTTTAATCGGTGACGACCGTTTCGCCTATTTACATTCAGGCATTGTCAAACCGAAACTTTTATGTTATAGCATTTAATTTAAATGCTTGTCACTTTAAAAATTACACAAAGTGTACTTTATTTAATTATAAGTATATTATAACCAGTCCATAAGGCAGAACAACAAAAACAGTTACAATATTACTCATACTAAAATCACTGGACACACTTTACCATTTAACAGAAGCGCAATATCATTAACTAAAAAATAAATTAAATTTTACGTAATATTTAACACATAACACAAAATTCCATAGAATTCTTAAGCAAAGTTGCATTGGAAAATGCTACACCCTAGTTCAGGTAGAAGAGCTGATAACGTGGATGGGCTGTATATTGATGTTTGACTAACCAAAGTCACCATATTATATTCTTCATTTCATCTGATATTTATAGGTTTTCTTTGTTCAACACTTTTTGTATAAAGTTCTGAAATAAATAAACAGAAAGCAGATAAATCATAGAGTACAGCGTATACTATGTAGAAAGTAAAATCTCTAATATGTAATTTGAATTTAGAAGTTCCGCCAATGCCATACAGGATCGCCTCAGTTATCACGGCTAATGGCGGTTCGACAAAATACTAGTTTGTATTAGCCTAATATTTCAATAAATATACTTTTAATGATTTGATAAATTTTTTCCAAATAAATTCAAATGAGTTTGTAAAAACATTTTTTTCTTAAATTCCTCGTTAACACTAAACATTTTATTTATCATTTTATGAATATTATTAATTTTTTATGTTGGTTTGAACCATTTTTCACGGCTCACAACAGACTCCTTTCCTTTGCAAAACATATTAAAATGATCCAAAGGTAAGAACAACATTGGGCGAAGTGAATAAAACGAAGTTTCTAGGGTTTAGGAACTACTCCTTAGATTTAGCAATCTCTAAAAACGGAGTGAATAAACAAATTCTAGCTTGAGGTAGAACAAGCTAAGGCAAAGTTAGATATGTCCGGGAAAAATTAAGCAAATACTAAAAAAGATTATCTAAGGTTAGAACTATCTAGATACATGTTGTGGTTCTCCAATGTTGTAGAGAACAGAACAACAGACAAAACTGTTTGGTATTTTTTCCAAAGATACACGGACACAGTTCGCA
>JAGFPH010003219.1:0-20218 GCA_018207615.1 Philaenus spumarius | reverse complement strand
TCGCAAAAATTGGAAACATCTTTCGACGGTTACTCTTTCCTTAGCGTCATTCAAATTGAAGTTTCTTTCTGCAGCATTGTTTGGAGGTTTAAATGGTGTAATCAACCACGGTGAAATTCCATAACCTGAATCACCAAGTAGACAAGCACTTCCCTCAAAACGTGACATCAAGCTCCTACGCCAAATCCTAGCATCGTGAACGCTCCCTGGCCATTCTGCACACACGCTTGTAAACTTTTCATTTCCATCTACTGTAGCCTGAACATTTATGCTGGTAAACCCTTTCCTATTGACATATTAATCGCCACGGAGGGGTGGGTTTTTAATTAGGATGTGTGTGCAATCCAGAGCTCCTATCACAGTTGGCATACGAAAACGTCGTTGCCAAACAATTTTATTTTCATTTATTTCGTTAATTGTTGTTGGAAAACGAATCCAATGATGACCTCTGGGAACTATGTGATTTACCACTTCTTTCACAGTTTTGCACGCTGTGGTCTTGTGTACTCCAATATCCTCGCCAATTCCTGACTGAAAACCAGGATCACCAACAAAATGCAAGAATACTTCCATTTTCTTTCTTGACGACAGACCGCCACCTCGCATGTCCCTTTCACCTAAAAATTCTACGGATAAAAAAATCAATACTTTCACTTTGAAATCTTAATAATTATTTACAATTACGAGGGGACACATCCCTTCGTTCGTGGTAGGTCTTACGTTGACGCACCTGCATAAACGCTGCCATGTCGGAGGACAAAAAACGATCGACTAAAAAGCTAGAATGTCTTGGACCAGGGTAGGAATTTCCTAAGATTGTTCTAACCTCTGAAGCTAGAAGCCTCTTTTTATTCACTTCGTTTCCAAGCATTTGCTAGGCCTTCCGGAAAAACCCAGCTCGATCTAGTGCTAGATAAGTCTAACTAATTTTTATCACTTACATCTTAGCATTTGCTTCAAAAAACCAAAGACTTAGCAAGTTCTAGCTTTTATTCACTTCACCCATTGGTTTAATGGGATCCTTCATTATTTTTAAGTGATGCAATTTCTATGACCACGACTGTAAATTAAAATAAATATGATTAAAAACCAGACGTAAAATTAACTGAAGAAATATATAATAAATTAATATGAATAATTAGTTTGAAATTTAAAGATACAGTAAAAAGCGATAAATAAAATATGTATTCTATATTTTATTATTAATATCATCAAGGATTAAAATTCTAATTAGTGTTATATGGTATGTTCAATAGGGGATAGTATTTGATTAAATCTGATGAATTAAAGCAACTTTTAATAATACATTTATTTGAAAAATAGCTAAAGTTAACTTATGGACCGTGCATTAATGTAACATTAATAGATGTTTAAGCAAATTTTATTTTATTTGGTATGAATAATAAAATGCAGATACACTAGATGAAATGTTTAGATACAAAATATTCAAGCCAATTATCGTGACAATAATTGATATGAGTTTATTCAGTTTTGCTTGTACAAGATCCGATTCGATTTGATCGAAAACCTACAGGAAAACGTAAAACTACTGATTTTCTGTGATTACTATCACATCTTCAGATGCTAAAGAGATTAACAAGAAGTCCATTTTGGTTTTAGCGTCACTTGTTATTTCGACCTCTGGTGTGTTTCAAGTAGGGGTTTTCTTCTTTTACATCAAAGGCAAGTCGTTTTAAGTTTTTCAACAATAATAGTAGTCATGTAATGTCTAAGAAGTGTTGAGAGATACAAATACTGTTTATACTATTTCCAGTAAACCAGGTCAGTAAGAGTAGAACAGCACATTACAATTATAAAAATAAATACGTTAAATTTAAGCGAATCCGACACATATAGACCAGTCGATATCCACTTTTAGCCTGGAAAGTATTCCGAAGTTAATGTAAAGATCTCATGCCATTTTGGGGAACTCTGAAGTGTAGGATTTAAGTTTTCGACCTCGATAAAACTATCTTTGGGGGGGCCAAAAACCCTCAACCTTTTGAGACTATTTTCAGTTTTTCGTGTATATCTCGTAAACTAAGCGTTTGTTGTGTACCACATAGTGTTTCAAAGTTGTAGAATATTGAATTTTCTTTAAATTTCACTTGTAAAACGTATTTTTTTACCTAACATAAACTGAGATACAGCCGGTCAAAGTTCAAAATTATTTCTCAAATTAATTGTAAAAAAATAGCAGAAAAAAGAGGAGTTTTGCATTAAAATTTTATTTTTATAATTTTTTAATAAATTAGTGTAATTTTGCATCGATGTAAACAACTACGTGTTCATAGTTGCCCACCCCCCCCCCCCCCTCCCGAAGACAAGACGCCCTATTAAAATTTGAGAAAGGCATAAAAAACCCTATCTCACTTTAAAAACAATAACGTTGTACTTTCTCAATCTAATTTCACATGATGGGGGGATGGTCCTCTGACTAAGAGCCTAATAAATGTAATCATTTTCAGTTTATTCCCTATTTAGGTGCCTGGTCACTTACTATTACTTTGTATTTTCCCATTAACCCCTAATGTCAAACTTCGATCAATTTACAGTGTTTATTTTAAGATTAAAAATGAATGTTCTATGCTTACAAAATTTATTTACATCAAATAGGTACATATTAATACAAAAATATCAAATTTCACTCTGTACATAATGAATGAATGAAATTATTTTAAATCATATCATGGATGTTGCACATAAGCCATCCAAACGCTTTGATTACTTTGGTGCTACTAACATGTTGTTGTCGTCATCGTAATAATTGTCGAAGTCGTCTCCTGGGGCGACAGTTTCTGGAGGAGCTTGGTCTGATCCTCGCATTCGTCCTCTTCATTGATGTTTGGATATGTAGAGTTCTCGCAACCGGAACTCACTGCTTACATATGGCCGATCAATGGAACATATGCCTTTTAGCAGTTTCAGCCCCCTCTGGGTTTCTCAGGTATCTCATAATCTACTGTCGTCCCGGTTTGATCGAGAAAAAAGAATATAATTTACATTGTTTGTACAATGTTGGGAGTAGACTGTCCTAGCCAATATTAACATGAGCAGGTAGTTTTTAAACATTTTAAATGCACTTTTGATGGTATTCTGCGTTAAGCGCAACGTAATCTGTGTGCATACCATTCGAGATGCCAAAACGATCGTCGATGTTTCCCACTATTCATCACCCAGCACTTTGAGTACGAGATATAAGCGAACAACTGAAAGAAGTATGGACATTTTGAGGTTGGCCCCCCCCCCCCCCCCCCGAAAAAGTTATCACAAGGTCTTCGACGTCAAAAATTCTGAAACTATACCGCAGAGTACAGGCTATATGTTTCAGCTGTAACAGGAAAGCAGACTTTCCCTGACGTAGTTACTTATAACTTCTTAGACCTCTTAGTAATGCTTTTACAATCTTAACTTTTGTTTTTGATTTAAAAAGACTTTAACACTAACGTAGTTTAACGTTTACTGTTGACGTCAAAATCAGTAAATCAAAAAGTTATCGCTACGATGTTATGAAGTTTTGACGTGCTCAAGGACTACTGCGTGATCTTGAACTGAGTCAAAAATCGGGTTTTTAATGGATTTTCCATTGCTTATTGATGACTACGATCTAGACAGATGCTCGTGAAAGAACGGAGTCCAGTTTAAACTGCAATCTAGTTAATTGTTAGAATGGCCAACTGATTTTGTCCAAGCTAGGCATACATAAACCGGCTACCGTTTGGTCAGTAATTTCCAGCCCATAAATGAATAATTATAAGTAAATTAGGTGGATTTAGTCTAACCTACAAGAAAAATATTTCTACACCTGTTTGTTTTGTTATTTGTTTATTAAATCGTTCTCTGAGTGTGGTTATGTGAGGTAAATTATACGTCGCAAGTTGTAAAATTCGCGGCCCAAAGGGTTGCAATGGCGAGTAAACTAGTTATGTTAAAAATACTAAGTTATTAATATAAAATTACATGTTAAAAGTAGTCACCTGAAATTATAATTATGTTCTCAACGCATTGTTGTCAGATCTGTACACAATATATTATGACACATCTTCTTACTCCCGTTGATTGTTTGCAGTTACTATCTTGTGTCTGTTGTTAAACAAAAAGGAATAGAAATATATCTGTTGCGTTCAGCTTAGGCTCTATTCTTTGTCAAGCTGTACTCACTTTAAAACACTTCCTGAACTGTGTAGACATGAAACAGTATATAACAGGATTTATCTCTGTAGAAAGCATGTACACTATATAGGCTGAGTAGATTAACGCTTGCCTCCATGCGTGGGTACTGAAAGGTTCGTAATACTTGCTGAGTAATGCTAACACGTTGACTGGACCCCAACAGATTAGAAACTCCAACACCACTGACACTACAAGCAGCATCAAATCAGTAAGTTTCGTATTAAATCAATTTATAGGTAGCTTTTAGAAACAGTATGTCTAAACATTCTTCACTCCCACATGTGGACGTATTTCACCGATATATGTTTATTAAAACTATATTGTATAACAACTAAACTCATATGGTATTCACAAAATTTGAGAGACATTTTTTTAAAGTGGGACGCTTTATGAGCTTTAAAAAATTGAAACGAAAGAAAAAGAAAGGAAAACTAAACAAAAACAAATACTTGTAAAAATAGAACATTTTAAAAATTTCTTTCTTTGTTAACATATTTTCATTACCAGGAAATGTTTACGAACATATGTATAGTGGTTCTAGCTCCATGCTTGTTCCATATATAAAACGTCCCATCTATCATCTATATATTTAAAGCTGTAAGGAAAAAAAACATTTGGACAGTTCGTCTGAGACTTCTACTGGGCCGATTTACATGCGGGTTTTACTAAAACAAATGTTTTCGGTCTTATATTAGAAGATTTTATTTGTATTTTGAAAATATTTACGTTAAGTGGGTCAAAAATGAAAAATAAACTTTTCTTATGGAGATTTAACATAGGAGAAAAGTCAACTTTTTCAATCCTTTGGACAGTTCGTCTGAGACTTTCACTGGACCGATTTACATTCAGTTTATACCAAATAAAAGCAAAACTTTTCTATATTAACAGGTTTTATTTACTTTCACGTCATCTTAATTACTTAAATTAAAAAAATCAACATTTCCAAACCTTTGAAATGATTTTATTTTACAGTTCTTCAATCAGCTGATTGTAAAGAAGCAAGGTATTTTGCCTAACAACAGAAGAAGAGCAAACTCTCATATAATATAACAGCTGATTTCACCCATCATCTGTACAAAACCTAGCATAGATTGTATTTTGGGGTTATGTTAACAAAATTACAATTCATCAATAATGTAATTCTTCTGAAGTTGATTTTTTTTTAATATGAGTTCTAAAATTAAGGTAGGCTATAATACGTTATAAAATTTGCTTTGAGGTTATAAAGTGAATATAAACACAACCTTTTATCAACAATTAATTAATTCATTTATACAAAATTTATGGAAGATACCCATTCGTTTAACTTCGGTAAACAACATGAAATAAAATCCAATTAAAAGATAACATTTGTATCTTTATCTTGATATATAATTAATGCCTACATAAATACAACATTTTACAAATAGGCCTACAGTTTTAAATTGCAATATTTTTCATGGTAGTTGGCAACTGTACTATTTATGCAAGGTAATGGTTTTTTCTCCTTTCTTTCCTATCTGTATTGACCCCAAAAAATTAGAGATTATGTGTATAAAATATTAGTTAAATTCACTGATTGTCGAATCCGTTTTTTTCTCTTTAACTTTGCTACAAGAAAAATAATTGGAAGAAAATAGCATTTTAATACATTTTATACATGTTTCGCACCATCTGCCAGCGCTCCACTCACCACGAATGGAGCTGTATCCACCGAGTATCGAAGGGTAACAACAACTATCTATATATTTTAAGTTAGGCCTAGACTGAACCAAAATAAATAAATAATGTTTATTGTTGATTGATTAATCAGCTGTAGTCTCTCTAATATTTTCATTAATAGTTTATTTCAAATTTTAAATCAATTATTAGTATTTTTAATTTTTAGGTTAGGTTTTTATTAAAGTGTAATACCTGAGCCTTGCTGACTACACAAGGGGGGTGGGGGGTTGGCGTGCCGAGCTCGCAGGGGTCTCCCCTAGTTTTATTTATTTTTGAGATGTCATAATTAACTACGTGTAGTTTGAAAGTAAACTTTTTGAAAAAGTATTACATAGTTTGTTTTCGATTTCCATTAAATTTAAATTTAAATTTTTAATTTTTAAATACACTTTAGTTATACATTTTCTTAATTATTACTGTATATTTTTAAGAAACTGTTTTCTTCATTAAAATTTTATATTTTTTAAAAAATATACTGTTTGCAAGAAAACTGATTTTTTTAATAGTACCAATCATATTCAAAATTTAAAATATATAATAACTCTTTTTTTACGATCATTATTAACCGTTCAAATTAGCTAACAATAATTCCAATTGGCAAATAAATATACTCAAAAATCAAATGGTTTCTTTTACTATCTCAAATTATAGCAAAAGTAATACACGTTTGATTAATGAATAGTAAGTATATGTCTCCATTTCATGATCTGATTTAACAGCTTGGAAAATAATAATTAATGAAATTTCAACCAAAGAAACTAACTTAATTTCAAATGTTTGTTTTTCTCTCTTTTGTCATACCACTAGTTCGATTCAGTGTTCCTGCTGTGTAAGTACAATAAAACCGTAATATAAAAACACAGCACTGGCTGATCCATACATTGTCAAGTTTGTTTCCACTTACTGTTTTGGTTTATTGTGAACCTAATCCGCTTAAGGAATAAAACGTAACCAAAAAAGCATATTTTAAACAACACTTATACACTTATTAAATGAAAACATTTCACTTCTCATCCTAATTTCGAAAAAAGCTATTAAACATATCGTGTGTTAACAGTATGGAAATGCATAACACATAAGTCAAATATTTGACAAAATAAGGAAGATAGTTTTGGGAATTTCATGGAGGAACTCACTGAACAAGGGAGAAACGAAGCAGCAGCCAAGTTAAACTTTGGATTCCAATTGTCTAATGCGGTGTGGTTTGTAATTAGAAGTGCATATTTGCTTTTTATTTTTTCTGCTAACTTTTGTATGTAGGTCAATGTATGTAGTTTTCACTCTTTTCGATTGTAGTAAGAGGTAAACCATCGTGGTTAAAATTTATATTTTTTAACAATGTTTATATCACAGTTAGCTGACATTTTGATACCGTACCCTTGAGATTCAACGATGTCGTTTCCTTCTGATTGCTTGATTTTTTGTGTAGTCTTCCAGATTTATAAATCTCTAATCCAATGAGAGCGTAGAACACATTACACGTTACACATCATCGGAATGAAGAAGAAAAACAATTCGTAGAATTCGATGGTAAAAATGTAAAATCTGGGTTCGCAAAACAGCTTACTGTTGCCTCCACACATAGACTACAACCAAAATAAAAACATTAGAGTTCATAGATAATTATTATTGTATAGGCACTGATAGGTCTGGTTATGTTATACAGTCAGTTTTTACCACTGAAAGTAAGAAAATATGTTTAATTGCAAGCAACATATTTCGTTACATGTAATTGCTTTATTGTATTTTTACTAGGCATATCATTTTATTTTGAGAAAAAAAAACTAAAGTATTCATCATCATACTGTTTATTACTTACTTGTATTACAAATGTATTCAATATTTATAGTACAAGTATAAATATATTTAGGATTTATTGTAAGAGATGTGCATGTCTTTATCCAACTTAAAGATAAGGATATCTTCACAAGATGTTTCCCAATGAACTCCTTCTACTACTTTTCACTAAGTCTAATCTACATTTCTTAGTATGTGACACAATTTCATTTATTTAAAATGTAAATGCATACATTTTGTACACATAGAATATGTATACATATATATGAATATGTATGTCTTTAAAAAATGTATACTTATGGTTGAGCCTAGAAAGCAAACATAGATTGGAAAATCAAATCAGCTGATAGTAACATCTTATGTTCGTTGTTTTCAGTTTTGCTATTTATTCCAAAATAAACTCGACTGAAATTCAAATTCAGTTCTTTGCACCAAATTAAATATTTGTTTAATTGTTGTTAGAAGACTGAAAATATTTAAGACTATTGAAATAAAATGAACTACAAAATGAGAAAAATATAAAAATTCGTGTAAAGTTTGAAGCCGGTGTAAATTTGGGAATGTATAGAAAGTACGGTCTGGCGAAAGTTTAGTATCAACAGAGAACTAAAAATATATTATGATCATCACAGAAAGTTCTTAGGCAATGTGAGACTAACTAGTATTGAAAGATAGTGTTCATACAACTGAAGAAGGTAAGTGGTGACCGTGTTCTTAATGAAGACAATCCTGCCAGGAGAAAAGTGTTTTTCAAATGATAAAATCACAAGTGTAAAACAAACAAATGGCTTGAAGATAAATTTTTTGGAACATTTAATATTCCCAACTGTGTTTACTATTAAAAGAGCAAATCTATGCTTTGTTGCACAGAATACCATACATTTATCAGATGTAACACTATGATGAAATCTATCTCCAAAAGGTAATATTAGAATATATTTCTTTCAGATAACCAAATTAATAGCCAGGCTACTCAAATATAATGATTATTATGATGAAAAGTTTCATTAATTTAGATAAAAAAAGTTTTAAGATAAAAGAAAATTATATAATAAAAATATTAATTAGAAGTCTAAAATACTATAAACCATACAAATGAGAAACATTCCACCGATATCAGCTTTGATTAGGATAGTGGTTATAGCATTGGCACGGAAAACCAATGATCCTCTTTTCGAATCCCGTAAGAGGTGTTGGGAATACACCATGTTCTTGGGAAGTAAATAATCTGGTTAACTTAATTGTTATTTTATAGCAGTACTCCCATTCTTATCTAAACATACTCTTCCATACATAATCATCTACATAGGCTTGCTCACAAAGGCTGTCCAATATACTCATCCAAACATGTATGCAAACATTTTATTTTGTATTTAACTTACAAATCCTATCGAATACGGAAGTACCACAGCCATTATACCAGATATTATGTGTAAAGTTCTTCTTCCACCAAACCAAGATTTTGCCAAGAAGGGATGACATACAGCTATGTAGCGGTCTACAGACAGTGCTACGACAGTAGCTGTAGAAGTCCCTGAAGAACACATTGCTGCTGTGTTGTTCAACGTATGCAAGAACAACAAGCGTTGCTCATTAATAATTCTACAAGAAACATCATCATGGGATTAATATAAATTATTACAGGATAGAGTACCATCATAGTAAAGTTGCATAATAATTCAAATAAGTTGCAACAGTTAGGATTCAGTCAGTTAGTTGTTAAATCAGAGTTTTATTGTACAACAGTCTGGATAATTACGTCTTACTGAAAGAGTACTCCAGCTACTACTGTAGCTCTAGCATTCTAGGTCCTTAAACATTCTATATCAAATTACAATTTACTTTAAACTACTATATTTAATCTTAAAAGTAATAATTTGTTTAGACATTACAAATCATTTTACCAATTGGTATAAACGTCCAGATTCTACCCCTATACACACACACACAAACACACACACACACACCCCCACACACACACACACACACACACACACTCTATATCATATCACTAATAAGTCTAGATAAGATCATAAGGCAGTCTATAAACTTATACCAATTACTAAAGGCTTCTATATACGGGATTTAAGTAGCTTGCAAAAAACGATCTCGGCCACACCTTCGGTCGGCTCGCGTAATTATGAATAAAATTTAAATGTCCCTATTGAGTGTTGTATCGTGTTATGTGTTAGGCTACATGTTGTTTGTGAATGTTTTGTATAAGTGTTTCATTTTAAAAACTTGACGCGCATTAACAAATGTAAAGTAGTAGTGAAGTGTATGTTTTATAATGCCAGAATATAAAAGGCGAAACGTACGTCACCAGGGAAAAAAATAAAAATAAAGGACTGAGAGCTGTTAGTACACAAAAAAATCAAATTATACTAATTATTGGTCGTGCCACCTTAAGTTGAGGCAGCCAAACTTATCTGCAGGTTTCATTAGCCTCACTTCCGTAACCGACCCTTTTACAATACCATTACGCCTTAATTTAATACTAAAATAAAACTAATTGTAATATGTTACATTAATTCACGAGTTTATATTAAAAACAAAGATGTAACAACATAGCCGTCGCGCCGGGGGTGCACGGGGAGCACATGCCCCCCCCCCCAACATTATACAGTGTATAAATTAACCATTAGTTTATGTTTGTGGCGAATAGACAAATAATTTAATGTCTACTATTTTGTAAAGTTCTTCCTCTCTTTTTATAAGTCGTTTATATCAAGCCTCCCCACAGTTTCTTTCCGCAGTTCGTTAACTAGTTTACAAAAAACTAAGTGCCATAGTTTTTTTCTAATCGAACTGAAAGAAGGCTAATTCATTTCAGGCAATTTTTTCTAATTCATGCTCAATTAATGTGTACATGAAATTTTTTTATAAAATATAAGAATTGTAGCAACAATGTTTAGTTATGAAACTTAGTTTGGCTTCAATGTTATTCTTAATTTTAAAAAAAATAAACATTACGTCAAATACGGATTTGTTTGTATACAGATTTTACTTACAACCATTGATAATTGTTTAGTATTTCTTTCCTCGAAGGATATGATTATGTAATTTCAGAATACAATTTCTTAGATTTTTATTCGAAAAAACCATACCAACGAGTTTTATTTTCTTCTACAAATTATGTATACACATAATTGATTTTAACCGATACTCCCATAAATGCAATTATAATTTTTGCCTAGTAAAATAATTTTATTTCAACTGAACAATTTATAAAAATTTACTAATTTGAAATATTTTGAATCAAAAAACCTGCAAGGAAGTGAGCCTTGGATTGCACCAGTCTTAATTTTAAATGCATTGTTCGTAAAGGAAAACATAACATGACACAGATTTTCCGGGTTGCACTAAACTGGTCCGATGGTCAAAAGTTGTTTTTGTTCCGTAGAGAAGGGTCGGGGTTAAACTGGTACGACGGACAGTAGGCAGGAAGAGGTGGGATTTCCTGATAGGGTTTCTAACCAAAATCCCCCAACCAGTGGATTTATCCTAATCTCAGACTCAGTTTTCCTACAGTCGCTGCGATGTGTAGTACTCGTACAAATGTTTAGTGCGTTGCAATGTATTCCATGTTCAATGAAAGGAGATTTTAATTAGTAGTTTATGAGGAATTTAAATACTCAAAAGGGGGCAGGACACAATCTGGTCAGAAGTGGCGTTTTTATAGACGAAAAGGAAGTTCGGCGCATCTATTCACGGATAACGTGGATGAAATTTTGTTATAGACTGTACGAAGCAGCGAACCTTGTTCCAACCAATACATTTCTACACATTACTGATAACCACCTGCAAAATTGTTCGGAAAAAAGATTGCGTCCGATCCCAATCCCGTGACTGACAATATCACCCGAGACGATGTCACATGCATAAAAAAAAACTTGAGCAACGCTAAAAGAAGAAATGTGAAATGTGAAATGTGCTGCAGAGACCTAACCAAACCTATTCAATTATTTTAATATTGCTTTAATTATGGGTACAATTATCTTAAGTTGAAACTTCGTTTTGATTTTGTACGGTAGGGCCAGCTTCCCTCTGCCCTGGCGCTAAGCGTCGAACCAGTTTAACACCAAAATATTGACCGTCGGACCAGTTTAACCATTCCGATTTTCAACAGTCAACGGTTCAAAATTAAAATTATAATCTTAAAAGCTGTTTTACACTATTAAAACCCCAATTTGTTCTAGCCTGGGTGTGTTCAATATTTCGTCTCTATCAATCAAACTTTTCGATCAGCCGTTGACTGTTGTGCCCCCCCCCCCCCCCCCAAAAAAACATAGCGACGCCTTTGTGTAACACACATTTCTGTTTTCGTCCCATTTCAATCGGAAATCTTTTATGGTTTAATAAAATGATAAACTATAAACAAAATTGTTATAATTGTGTTATTTTCTACAATGTCTTTAATCAACTCGAGAAATTTTCGGTGATTCAGCCCATTGGATCTGATGAAATTAACAACTTATATGACTATTTTTAGAACTTCAGACATATCCAAACATTTCCCGCAAAAATATTGTTGATGAATGATACTATTTAAGAATAATGGTTTTTAACCACCATCATTTTTAGCCTTTGACACAAGAGCAACCACTCCTTTATTTTTACCAAAAATGTTTTGCCTCCATCTGTAGTAATAGATTTAAAGGTTTTCCATCGAAGGTTCTTTTTATAATTTAAATTCCCTTAAAAATATCTTCCCCAAATAGTCGCGCCGTGAATACTATCAATATACAACAGTTCTTTATACCCTTCATATCTTTTATCTATTCATCGAATAAAAATAAACACATGAGAAGTATGTAACACATCCGTTGACTCATACAAGGCCAGAGAAAACCACTCAAGATGTCCAATTTTGTCAGACAGATGAGATGATATATTTTTGCAGTGTCTTCTACCCTCCTGTCCGTGGTGTTTGCTGACAAACTGACAGTTTTAAATAAATTTAACTTTTCGTGTCACATTGCTTCGACTACTGCTATTACGCATTCGATGATCATTTCTCCATCGGTGAATGGTTTTATACTTTTTCCGATTTCAAGAGCCAAACGAAAACTGTCAATAGTTGCAGCCTCTTGTTCAGTATTGAGTTTTGTAAACGAAAATTGATGCGATTTCATTTCGTGATTCAAAGCTTCAAATTTTTCTGTCCTCAAACTTCCTATATATTTTGAGACATTTTGAATTCGTAATGTAGTTCGTGTCATAATGACGTTTAATGTAACATTCTTTGACAGCGGCTATAGTTTCATTGCAAATCAAACATAATGCCGTCTGTCTTCTTACTGGTCTCAATTACGAAATATTGAAATTTTCATTGATTTTTTAATCTGAATTCAATCATCATTTTTCGCTTCTTTTCCATACTAGTAAATCACATACAAAAACAACAAGTCAAATTGAAATACTGTTTTGAAGATGTCTTTTAAAAACGCACAAACACGTTTTAAGGAATTACGTACTACTTTATTTCACAACAGACAGTTTAGCTAACTCTTGTTTACGCAGCTAATATTTGTATACTTCAATTACTGAAATCTAGACAAAAGTGAAATACACACAAACTTTCTCTAAAGAACGAGATTATTAGAGTATGTTTAATATTGTTACTGCGCTTTAGAAAGTACTATTAGTCATGCCATCTGTTAATGCCAGCTGTAAACTTGATTTATTTGATTTATTGAACTACCTATTCCTGTTTGTGACCGTGTAGGGGTGGTAACAATAAAGTACAGTTAGTATAGTATTGAACTAGCGAATTTATCAAGAGTATGCTCGCTCAAGGTGCTTACTCGGAGACTAGTCTAAGCATTATAGATAATGGCAGGAAAATTTTAACAGTTTTGGCAATTTTAACTTACTGGAGAAATCAGAACGGCCTTAAGGCTGGAAGTTTGGAGACCCCTGCTCTAGATCTTTCCTGAAAGGACTTAAGGCATTCTTTAACAAATTACACAATAGTTCAGATTACTAGACCTAACTTCTATCATATGAGATATATAGACATTCCATAAGACTATAGAATTCTGAAAAAGAATTTCAGATCTAGCCTTCAAGGCTTAAGACATTCTAAATTATCTTAATTATTAATCGAGAATTCTAGATCTTAGACTTAAGGCATTTTCTATCATATTACCACACTCCAATGTTCTTGATGTAGCATCAATGTCTTAATACATTCTGTAACATATCACTTTTTACTCCAGACCTATAGATCTTGTCTTTAAAATATTTAGATATTGTATACCATTTTACTAATAACACCCAAATTCCAGGTTAAGTCTACAAGATTTTTTTACTCATTACCTTATTACTATTCAATCTGGAATTCTAGATTTTCTCTAAAAGATCTTTCGTTGACATATACTAAAATTAGTCCAGACTTCTACAACTAGCCTCCAAGATGTTCTATGATACATTCTTCTACATTATGATCTTCTATCAAGATATATTTTATGACCTATTACTAAATACTCCAAACATTTAGATCTTTCCTCTAAGAAATCATCCCCTACAAAAGTATTTTTTTTCAGGCTTTAAACTTTTATAACGTTTATAAAATAAAACTAAGAATTTTAGTCTTCTAGCTCTAGGTTTTGAAAACTTTCAACAATATAGATTACACATACCTCAGGTTATTATTACATACTTAATAATAGGGTTAAGTTCAGTTAACCTGCCCTAGAATTAACATAAACTAACCCTACTTTGCAAATCTTCTTAAAAGACAATTACTCCAGAGCGATGTTAGCAATATTGAATCAGATACAGCGAGAATAAACAGATAGTAGTTAGTGTTAGTGCGCATGTGTTTATTGCAAGCTATAACGTAGCAAATAAGCACGTTGCCGATAAGTCCAACAGAAGAAAACGTCGAGACTACCAACACTTTCGAGAAAGATTCTTCATATCTTGGAAGTCAAAATATTGCTCTACTCGTTCACAGTGGAAGCAACTGAAGTTCATAGCGTAAATCTTCCTGTTGCTAGACACAAAAATGTTTAGTATACAAGTACACCTTGGTATTGATAAAGTCTCGCGACTGGAATAATTTTAAAGCTACAAGAGTTACTTATGTAAAACTGTTCACATCGCAACCCTGATCATGACAATCTGTGGCGTCTTTAGAAGTAGGAATGAATTTTTTAACGATACCATGTGTAAAGATTTAATTATAAAATCTGTATCTGTTAACAATGCCATAATGCAGACCTTGTCAAACTTAAAATTCCGTAACTACTAATAAGGCCGATGGAATTTCAGTCAACTTTTAGGTTATGGGAATATTTAAGACAAAAATTCAAAGGCTTCCGCAAGACTTTGTACAATAACAATATGGAATCAATATAAGGCATGACTTGTATTTAATAGTCCATTAAATTATACAAATTTATTGCTCGTAGCTCGTTTTCTAGATCTGACTCTCAACTAGATTATGTTTTTTAAGATAAATAAGAAATACAATATACAAAATCTTACCTCAATACTTGGCAGATTTAAAAAAAAAAAAAACTCTTGACATAGAAAGTTAGTCAAGTTCTTCATGAATATATAAAAAATGCACTTGCTTGGTTTAATGAAAGAGTACTTTTAAAAAAATCCGAAAAAAAATCTTATCGAATTTTGACTTTTCTACTCTAATATTTGAAATACAATTTTGATTGCTGGTTCAATTCATTCATAGACAAAGCATTGTTTTTAGAAACCACATTATAAATGAATGAATAAATATCAAGATTGACCTGAGAAAAGTTGTATTTGTTGGCTGGCTACAAGGAACTGTAATTTCTTAACACCAGTTGGAGCTGCAATTTTCCACAACTGCCTCTAGTTTTAATAAGTTGTGAATCTAATCAAGAATTTATTGATACAATATACGACATGTACATGCTCATGTACAAATTTTACACCTACATGCAGTAATTTTCTATCCTTGTAAGGTGACATAATACTGCAAGTGACCATGGTTGTTCACTGTAACCATGAGATACTTTATGTCCCAGAAAAAGTAATACAAGACTACTAACAGAACAATTTCTAAAAAGATTATGTGAAATAATAAATAGGCCTACTGTTAAAACAAACAAAACACATTGTTATATTGTAGAAGTGTACAAAAACAAATTAGTTTAAGGGACACTCATACGCAGTTATTATTTTAGATTGTTTTAACTTAACGTTCAGAGTACATTATTATAATAATTATATTATTTTAATACTATTTAAAAAACGGAAAGAGGTATGCGAAGTCTTTTCTCAGGACTGTTATTTACAGATAGTGGGAAGACCTTCATAGTTTGTTTACTAAATAACAGAACCCTAGCCTTCCTAAAATTCGTAAATACAGATTTTTTAACGGATACATAGTTTGTGATACATCCACTTAAACTCCTTTAAAAACTGTGCATGTCTGTGGTAAAAATTCGACGCATTAATTCACTCACTATAATCAAGAAAATGTTTACAGTTCCTTGAACAGACTTACAGAATCGGTACTAAACGTTAGAAATAAATAATGAAAAATATCGTTAATCATATTAAAATCAACATAACGTAGAAAATTACACAAATATCACTCTTTAAATTAGTTGAGTGTCTCTTGTATAGAGCAAATCAAGCACTATAGCATCACTCGAACCACTGCTAACTATCGTGACAGTTATTATAATCCAATAAGGATGTGTGTTTACACATGGCTCGCCTAAATCAACAAGAGCTTGTGGTTTAATGGACTTTTGTGATTAATTTAATTCAACGGCATTGTTAAAATTATAATATATCATATCTAGTTAATAGAAGATAATGGATTAGGTACAGTCAGTTAAACGTAGGCAATGTTTAGTCAAGTTCAAGAGTTTTGTTAGTAAAATGCATATCACCTGTCACATTCTGTGTCAATAGACTAATAATTTAAATAAAGGCATTTATAGATAAAATTCTCATGAAAGTAAATAGAGTGTGAACATTTAACATATATGTACGATTCTTTATTTTAAAAAGTTATATTATTTCGAAAGCTTATGTGTAAGGTGTGACAAAGGGCTAACTATAAAATATAAAAATATGACTATATACAGTACTATACTAATGTTCGGGATTTAATGAAATTTATAAAAACTATAATATAGAACAATGTTGAAGTAATGTAATCAAGTTAGGATAATTACATACAAAATATTTTAGAACCGAGGGACCAATCCAGATTATTAACACTGGATAATACTATAGATTGGAATAGTTGAAATATAAGTGTTTATCCATGTTAAACTAAAATGTATGTCTGGCGTACCTTGAGATCACTGGAGCGGTGTGGAAGTCCTGGCCAAGCCTGCACGCTGGTTGCAATTGATGGTTGATGGTTTGAAGAACATGTCTACGCACTACTACAGTTACATACACTTATCACAACACATAGATAAACACATTTACTAAATATTCTAAATATACTCTCAACGTTTGGCTCAATTGTTGCTTTAAGTGATAAATAGGAAAATTAAAGCACTCAAATATCGATTATTTGCAGAGGGGTGAAAATGTGAAATATTTGTTACTTTAACTTTTTATTAAAAATATGTGAAATATTTAGATGTAAAATATTAGAGTTGCTATTTGCTAAAAATGTTAAAATTTGTATATACAATTTGGTTACATTTTAATTTCGAAAGCTTAGAAACATTTCTGGGGTCCCGACTTTTAAATCTAAAGGAAAACATCTAAAAAAATGTAGGAGCAATTTTTACGAGACTGATGAAGATGTCAAAAAGAAATTTGATAGAAAAATAAATCATGATAAGTTGATTATAGAGTGATAATTACAATATAACTGCATTATATATATAGCGGATCTTTTTTGCGGCAATACTGAGCTTGGAAGCCATTACCTCCTACAACGTTTCGACGTAATTTATCCTTGCCAAGTTATATTGAATTATAATGAAGTGTTAATTCGTTGTTATTAATGTCATTTTAGTAAATATTTTTGGGATAGTTGGCGGAACGGAACCAATGGCGCGATAGTCTGACTTCTCGTTAGTTTACTAGATATAGTGGATAGGTAGATTACTTATAACAGACAAATATTACGAATACAATTATGTAATTATATGATGAATTTCCAACAGCGCAGAGTTGAAAAATGTTAAATTAAATAAATCCTACAGTAATCACGAACATGCAATAATCACCAAAACATAATAATAAATTCAGGATATTGATTTAAAATTATAACAATATAATAAATATTTAGATTGATTGTTGTTGGATGAATTAGTATCTCTCTGCTTAGGTATATGTACGAAAATTAAATAAAAGAAATATTTATATGTCCTTGGTGGAATTAATTTAAATACACGTTTTTGTGACCCTCTCACTATAATATAATTCGAGCTAAACGAGTTGTCATTTATATAAATGTCCCTATGAATTACTATTTAATAATTTAACTACCAAATAACTACACACACCTATCTAACTTTACCTTTCCAACTGTCTGTGAAGTGAACCACAATTAATTCTGAAGTAGGATTGCATAAGGTGCTGCGTAAATGAAAAAACAAACTGGTGCTTGTTGAAACCATGAAGTAACAAACAACAATATTCTCGAAAAGTACGAAACATGAAAACTTTGCCATTACTAACATATATACGAGAGATTCTTTGTAATCACTCTCTTTAAAGTGAAATTATACCATTGAGGTTCATAATGTAAGTCATGCTGAGACTATATGAAGATCTTCAGTATATATACTACTTTTGGAAAATGTACAGAGTGTCCAGTAATTACGGGATCAAACTTCGGGGAATGGTTTTATGGGTCAAAATAAGAAAACAAAGTTTACAGTATATAAACATAGGTCCGAAAAAGCTTTGTTTTCCAGATATACGCCATTTTGTTCAAACTTGGTATGAAGTTTAACCTAACAATGATATATCTACAAAAAAAAATAGTAAGCAATTAAATAAAATCATGCTTTTCAAAATGGTGGTTGTTTGAAAATTTCAAACCTAAATTATCACTGAAAAACCGTACATTTTACCGAAAAATGTCAATTTACCTTTTTTGTAGCCCTTTTGATTCCCAATCGGATAGTGAACTATCAAAACAATCGGATGAAGGATAATAGCTAAGTTAAATTTAATAACAGCACATGAACATTGTTGTGTTTACTGTGTTGGTATAGGGATGCCGGATTAAACAAATCAATTATTACGCATAACTTAACTATTATCCTTCACCCGATTGTTTTTACAGTTAGACCATGCGATAAGGAATCAAAAGGACTACAAAAAGGTGTATTGACATTTTTCGTTAAAATGTACTGTTTTTGAGTCATTTATGTTTGAAATTTTCAAACAGCCGCCATTTTGAAACTCATGATTTAATAGTATCGATTATGTTTCTTCAGATTATTATGTTTCATGCCAAGTTTGAACTCAATCAGTCAAACCAATATCTAAATATGAATTATTTTGCTAAAAAAAGCGGATATCTGGGAAACGAAGAGTTTTCGGGCCTATGTTTATATGTACTTTTTTCTTATTTTGACCAATAGAACCATTCCTCGAAGATTACGGGACACCCTGTATAATGAGTACAAATTTAAATAATCTGAAATAGTATAAAATTGGCAGATGGAAAATAATTAAGTGTTACCTATTAGTTAGAAATCCCACAAATATCACACTATAAATTATATACAGATACTATACAGTTACGGAGTACAACGACTATATCATCACTCAAGCCACTTTCATCTACTTAACGGTTAAGTCTTTTTGAGGGTGTTTTTATCTCGCACCACATGACCACGCCTTAATTAATCAACAACAACATGCCATTGTTGTAATTAACTCACATCTAGAATGTACGATATTGATATATAGTATACATTACCCATGCATAATCCTTTCACTCAAAACACACGATGATACATTTCTGTTATTCAAATTAACATATACACTGTTTTCACAAAAACACACATTTCGAAGGTTTTATCCACGTATAAAATTAAAAAGAAGGTGTGCAAGAATGTAAATGTGCATCGTTATTATTACAGTAGCCAACATGTTGTTATTTAAAAAAAAGGAATAAATAATATAATTCTCAATTAGAAGACATAATAAACAAATAAATCAAAAAAGAAGACGTTTTCGTTAAACTAAATACCTTATCTAAATCTTATTGAAATTTCTTAAAGAAATCAAAACCAAATTATTTCTCTTAGTAAATAGTAGAAGTTCGTACTGAAAATAATTATAATCCAGCGTTATAGTTCATCGTCATCTTCAATTCAAGTTAATATCAATCAAAGTTGAATGCACGCTCATAATGATTATTTTGATTATATCAGGGACCACAATTATAATTCTAAAAGTTGCCAATTATAAGAAATATCTATAGAAAGATGCAGTGAGAGTTTCTTTATAAATTACTATATTTATAAAAACGGAAGTCAATCACAAATTTTTTAATTTGCCAAGTACAAGTATGACATAACTAGCTTAAAAGTTAAGCATGCCTTATAAGTTTATT
>JAGFPH010003218.1:141967-153581 GCA_018207615.1 Philaenus spumarius | reverse complement strand
TATTTCAAACAAAACATAATTTTTTAAAGTAATAATGTATTTAGATGACACAACTGCCCTTATAAATCAAAACGAACAAGATGACATAAAACAGTTAATAATGGAGGGATTACCAAATATGACTGATTGTTATTTTTACAAATGGGCCTTTTTTTGAATAAACACAAAACTTTTGGAATGAACTTTCATCCAAATTACATACAAAATTTCAAAGATTCCAGCGATTTTCTCAAAGGCCCAATAACATCTTCAAAATTAATTCTATTTGTGGCAACTTAATAAAATTGACAACCCAATATCTTGTCGTGGTCGTGTACACCATTACGTCAAACAATTTAACTAAACTTTTTATATAATTTTACAATTATCAAAAATATTAGATTTAGGGCCTCTAAAAAGGGTTTATTATGCGTATTCATATTCCAGTATTACTTATGGCATAATGTTTTGGAGAAATTTCTTTGACAGTTAATAATACAGTTCTTCGGTTGAGGTTCAGCTTAAGGCTTGGCAGATCTAACGGTCATTCTGAATTTCAACGCACATAAGAGCAATGTCAAACGTTTAACAAGATTAATCATGTAATAAGGATCAGATATTTATTTTGAATACCTCGTTTTAAAAGTTGGAACAGCCCGACTGTGGTTCTGTTTTTAGTTTTTTCAATTTTATTTTGATCTAAATTTGATCTTTGACTTAGCTCAAAATCAAAGTTTTAGAATTGTTTTCTTTTTCGATAATGCAAATACCCAACATTTAAAAAAATCTTCACATTCAAAATTTAAGTACCTTTCAATTAAAAGTGACATCCAAAAATTTGGATTACTAATGGTGAAAAATTCTGCTTTACTGTGGAAGAATGTCTTCGCCGAATATTTGTTCCTACTCGAGTGTTTAGTCTGCACTCTGGGGGTTCGCACATTAACTTCGTCGGAGGAATACTATAAATAATAACACACTCGTTTGTTTTGAATATGTGTGAGAGAGCTGTGATTAATAAAATGTTTAGATTTTTCAAGAAATCCTACGTTTACTGAAACTTAATATTGGCTTTTGGGTGAGCAGTTTTTTATGAAACTGCCCTACATTTGCAAGCGGAAGAATGAAGCGCTACTCAAACCCAAAGTTATAGAGCAGAGTTATGCCACTTGGAGAGTTGTAGTCAACGCAGAAATAATATTTTACTTCTACCGAGCCTTAAATTATTATTTTTCATTGTCACTATAAAACGACTCTTTCTATTTGCCAACAGGACTAAAGATTAGTCTCACTTGTCCTGTTTTACTTCTAAAGTAGAATTTCAACCCTTTTCATGTCATTTTAAACCTTTAAGGAGTTGAATTTTGGTATTAAAATGGCCTGTGCTAATTCCGGATGTATTAACTATGTTTATGATAAAATTAAGGGTTAATCGGAACAGTGAGTTTTGAATTATTAAATTAAATACAGACTGACAACCACTATCTAAACTTGACGTCTCGCATTATATGTACATGGGTCAAATTAAATATAAACAAGTGAACAACGTTTGAACAAGTGAAGACAATAAAAATAAAAAAGAACAATTTTCAACATATTGGGGTTTTGAGGGCAACTCAATGTGTTTAAATAGGAACCATCTTGTGACGGCAAGCTCTGGAAAATAGCATGAAGAAATATTATCGGATCAGTCTTTATAAAATTGCTGCTCCAAAAATATCATGTGAATTGACTATTAAAATGACAGACATTTTATGGGTAGAAGATATAATAAAAAAGATTTCACCGTTATTTTCATTTGATTAGCGCATTTAAACTATGTTCTAAGTAAAATATTTTTTGAAATCTCGGTTTTTAAAACAAAATTCCAAAAATTATAATAACGTTTTTTCTTTCTAATAGGCCGTGTTGCATAGTATCTGTAAGCTCTAATGAAGAGAAAATTAATTATAAAGTCCGTTCTTCGGTATCTAGTGCCTGTATAAATTGGCAGCAATTTTTGTAGTCAACATTATAAGTTTGGGGTCACCATTTTTGGTCTAACCATCTTATATTTTTCTTCAGGCAATTTTTCTCAGATTGCTTAGACCTTTAAAATATATTGTCACAAGTTGGGTTACTATATCCAAATTTTGAGTTGGCCCAAAAATGGCCCATTTTCAATGGTCCTTAATGTCAAAACAATTTTTATGGGGCGACTTATATATACCGGCCTCTAAAGTTTAAGGTTAAATATGAACCATCACGCCTTCAATAAAATACAAATTTGTCGAAAAAAGCCGGAATACAATCCAACTTTGTTAACCTACGTAGGGGAAACTTTCACTGTACCGGACGGAGCGTGTTTCTTAAAGACGCCAATAGATGGCAAGAAGATGAACTATTGAACACAAAACTCTTTGTCACTTAAAGTTGTTGTACAGTTCTTAGCCGTGTTGCACCAGTGTTGTCTGAGTAATTAGCGAAAAATGAGTTTTTGTCCGGTTGGCTGCTTCCCGAAGATAACAGCCTCTGTTCTGTGAGACTTGGTGAATAGAATAAGTTTAAAATTTGTTTGTGTTAATTCCACTTACTGAATAGGAAGCAGTAAGTGAATTTTAATTCAAAATGTTAGATTACGGTTATGAAATTAAATACTTCCCTTCCTTCATTTGCCCAGTACCGGACACCCAACACTTTCCCAGTACCGAACAATAAAACTATTTGAAGGGTTAGATCTTTCAAAGCTGCGTCCAATGAAGCCTGTGCTAGATGGATGAACGAATAGCCTATAGGACAGCTTTGGTTATGACAGCTTTTATGGCTATATGCAGGATGGAGCTTACAAAGTCTGGTTTTTCCTGTCCTGGCCTATCCCTTGAAGAAGGACGTATTTACAGTTGTGGACTACATTATGCCACTCGTTTCACTCAAGTCAACGAAGCTCTCATAACACTCTCAGTTTCCATGACCCCAAATCCTACTCCCGAAGACTCTGAAGAACCAATAACAGTGATGCAGAAGAGAATGCAACCCCATCTAGCTCAATGTTTGCACCAAATCCTTCATGTTCAAAATCAGTTTCCCTGCCCTGCATGACATCGCCTTCAATTGTTGCCACAGTGAAACCCACACAAACATCTCCGGCTACTCTAAGCCCTACTCGCTATTATTGTAAACTTCTTGCTTCATGTCTCATTCATTTCAAGTTGTAACCCATAAGATGACGAGGCCATCACAAATGAGGTTAGAAAGAAAGTCATTCAGAGGAAAGGGAGAAATGAAAAGAGTGAGATTTGAACTGGAAGCCCGTACAAAGAATATGCTAGAAAAGAAAGTAAAACAATCAGATAAAAAGATTACAACAGTAGCAATGAGAAAAGAACAAAAATTACAATATAATGTACGGTATTAGCAAATGCTAAAAAATTTAAAAACTTGAGTTGAGCTTCAAACACAAACATATTGGGACTACAAAGAAAATTTCACTTTAAAACAAACATCCTAAACCCAAGAACCGGCGGCTTTAACGAAAATGGATTTTTTGGCGTGTGCAAGCATTTTTTCAAAAATTCGCCAAAAATAGTAAATGAACCCCAATCCAAAAGTGTTCCATATCTTTTTTGTAGAAAAAGGTTTAAATAATTTATATATGCCAGTAAAAAAATTATAGATGTAAAATTTACAAAGTTATTAGCTCAAGAAACAAAAAATGTTCAGTTACGAAAAATAAAAGTTTAACTTTAGGTCTACATAAAAAGTAGTAAACATTTTTTGTAATTTTTTCCATAAATGTAAAAAAGTTTCGTAATTTAGTTCTAAATATAAATGTATAAAAACATTTATCAATTTCCAATTTTTTATTTAGAAAACACCAGTTTTTATGTTCCAACTACAAGGGTGCTAACAAAACTAGACCTGGGTTATAACGTAATTTAGGAATATTTGCTTTACCCAAAAATAAAATATTATTATAACAAATTGTAGAGAATAAATCAAAGAATTGAACTGTATACTTGTAAATTGTTATTTCATAAAAGTATTTGAGTTAGCTTTATTTGAATCACAAAATGAGATGAAACAAATAAAATCTCGTGCGGATAAAGGCAATTCAAAAAATGACCGTTAAAACAGCCGTGTTTAGCGAACTCAAGCGGTAGTATGATTTCTGCGTAAGTCTGTACTTCAACTGCTGTTTGAATAAAATCTAAAAAGTCAAATATAGTTTGCTTTACAACAAATGAAAGATTGAACTTTGGTCTATAAATAGATATCAAAAAGTCTATCGAAATAATTCCAATTATAAAAGATATCTCGAACGCAAAATGTGCTGTTTTATTGGTTGAAATCTGCTCAATTGCAAAGGTTTACAGACAATTTCATATCTTTGGAACTATGCAAGTGACTTTTGATTTGATGGCAGATTTAGAAAGTTAAAATTTTAACGAATCCAAAGGTATCTCTACATTATTGTCAAAATATCCCGGTCGAGCCCAATTCAGCTTTAGAAAAGTGACAAAATAGAGCATAATTGCTTCGTATTTCACGCGCGGCAAAACTTTTACAGAAAACTAAAATTTTGAAACGTTGATTACTTATGTAAATAAACGTTTTAGAAAGAAATGTTAAATACAAAAATTAAAGTTTGAAACATTACCTTTCCAATGGTGTTTATCTTTTTGAGATTGGAAGATTTTTAAAGGGTCAAATATTCAATATAATCACGCGTTACAAATGTGTTGTCATGATCGCACGTTTCGTGCGATCTGCCGGTTGCAGGGTAAATAAAGAAACCACAGAAATGAACTCCAACAACCAAAATAGTGTTAAAGAGTGCATAATTTGCAGAGAGACTACAGCAGAAGATTGGATACAGTGCACATGTTACAAGGGGTGGGCACATATTGCTTGCACAGCTCAAGAAAATATCCTTAAGTACAATTGGGAAAATTGCTCATAACTTATTGTCATTAACATTACTGAGTTTTTTGTTATATGTTGTATATAATTAGAATAACATATTAATTAATCAAATATACCATCAGTTAGCAAAATAACAACTACGGTACTTATCTTAATAATAAATTATTTTTGAAAGCGTCCGGTACCGGGCATATGTTTTTGACAATTAATTGTAATTTTTTGATACTTTTTCATTTGTTCGTTTAATTTGTTTACTATTGTTTTCTGTAAAAGTGTTAATTTTTAGTTATAAATAAACATTTAAACTTTTTATTATTGCACTTTATTTTGTCACAGTATATAAAAAAAAAGTTATTTCCAAAAAAGCTATGGTGTTTGGTACAGTGCAAGTCTCTCCTACAACAAAAACGAAATATATACAAGACAGCAATGGAAAAAATGTTGAACCTAATACATTAAAAATAAGTATGAATTTTTCATTTTTGTCTTTTACTTCCAATAATATTGGCGGGCAACTGCCCTTTAGCCCCCCCCCCCTATCCCTACCTATGCTATGGTTATAGTAAAATTCACCTCAGAGTGAGGCGGAAGTTCAAGCCTACCGAGGGTCAGCACGGTCGACTGGTTTCCGCTCTACTCCGACCTGAATTTTAATTTTTTTATAGTAGCGTTATGCAAACTTTTTTTATAACAAGAAAATATAAAAATAAATCACATAACGTTGTATATCACGATCGTCTGTTTATAGTGGTGAGAGTTAAATCAAATTTTCATACATTATTTCTGTAATTGCACAATATGTGTAATAAACTGTTGCACAATAGAAATTAACCATGCCGACTGCCATGTCTCAATTCAATAAAGCAATTTCAATAACAAAATATAATTATGCTAAAAATCATTTGTTAGTCTATCGTGTAATCTTTTAAAATTAATTGATCTAATATCTAATTAATAATAAATCATAAAGTACTTACCTGACAACTCACACTTTGTCTACTGGGGCAGATAAAGCGAAAGACGAAAAGTATGTGAAAGTAACCCAAAATTCAACGAATAACATCCGCCGAATGTTTGCAATTTTTATTCTTGCACAAAAATTGTTCGCACAGCAAACCCTTATTTGGTACTTATTTTATAAAATATCAGGATTAAGTTGACATTTTAATCACATCTACCAGTTTTACATCGTTTATTGCGATTCAAATTGAACTGAATTGATTTTAAAGTTTGTTTGTTTTGTAAATAACGTAAAATGAATGAAACAGCAAAAGTTTTCCACTCCTGTCTACTATATTAATTTTTGTGTACATTTTAAGTACATTGCTATTTGCTAACTTGAATTTGGAACTAGTAGTGCCAATAGTAGGCCTACAGGGTTTCAATATCTGGCAGCAACAGATCTCTGCTTTTGAACCAACATTAATCTCTCTAAGGTTAGCTAAATTTATTGATTAAGACTCGTTAGGAGTGAAAAAAATATTTCTGAGTTGACATCAGCTCACCAAGTGGCAGTGCTATACACTACTATCATAGTTTGTGTGCGTTCATTCTTACGATAGCAAATATAGGATATCTTCATAAAGGCGGAAACTAGAGGGTTATAGACCTAACCCTGACTGTAAACGTACTGCAATGCGCATGCGTAATAATGTATGTAGTATGAGTTATTAAACAAAACTTTCTCTCCCACATTCAAAATGAAGAGATATGTTATTTTTCTAGTATTCCTCCTCTAGCAACAAGTTGATGTGATAACCACCAGAATGCAGGCTAAAAACTCGAGTAAAAAAAAATTTGGCGCGTACATGCTACAACAATAAAGCATATTTTGTCGTCATAAATTATCCAAATTTATTGAAATTACTTTTATTTGAAAGGTAATTAAACTTCGAATGTGGTGAGCTTCTTACATTTTTTGATATTTGAATTATTGAATAAATTCGCAAACTTTGATTTTAAGTTCGAAGGTTACTCACCTCAAAGCCCTTCAAAACGACACCCTTTCCACAGTATTATACATTTTTTGGGAGGTACCAAATGCATAAAAAGCCATAGTACACCACTTTTAGAGTTAACTTAGCTTGTGCATTTTCACCCATAGACTAAACCGTAGACTTAAGTTAGTCGGTTCTAAAAAGAACTACCTGTTTTTAATTCATAATTTGGTGTTTGGGTTGATTCTTTTAATGTATTCCGGAACAATAATTTGTAAAATATGTAGATTTTTAAAAGCTGTTTTCTTTTCCTTGAACATAAAGTTAAATTCCTTGAACTCAACATTAAAAATAAATGGTTTCCACAAACGATGTTGCTTCGGTCACAATAAGGTGGCGGTAAGTCAAGCTCTTCGTATTTATCTTATCTTCAATGAAATACTACAATGTATCTATCAACGGATGGTTTTCCTTACAGTATTTCATAATGAGTTTATCTGAAGTTTAACCCAATTCGTAATGAGGTTTTATCTGCTATTGAGGGTAACGACCTGAGCATGGGCGTTATCGCTGTTGTAGATAAATAAATAACGCAAATAAATAATCGTTGACTGTAAATATTATGATTGATATTTGAAGGTCTGTATTCTAAGGAGAGTTGCCCTCACATATAACGACAATGTTAACTTACGTACACTAAATAATAACCTGCAAATATGTGGGGCTAAAATTTATGCACATATGTATTTGTCCTTGATACACGTTTACAACAATTTTCTTTAATGCTTCAACTAATTTAAAATTAATAAAAAACTACAAGGACAGTGTTTAATCTTTTAAAACTATTTCTTGTATAAATGCTTATCATATGTCTATAAATGTGTGTGCAAATGTCAGTTCTGTACCTATAAAAAGCTGGTCGTCCACTAGGTCGGTAGAAAGGCGCGACGCGGCGTGGCACCGTGAGGGCTTCGCGTGGAGAGCCTCAACCACTCAACCACTGGAGAGGCGCGGTAGCTCTCCCACCATTTTTAGAAGTTTATTCGTTTGATCAAATTTTGTGATTCAAGTAACACTATGTAAACTACGTTTACAAAACAATAATTTACAGGTATACAGTTCAATTCTTTGATTTATTCTCTGCACTTTGTAATATTTCATTTTTGGGCAAAGCTTATATTCCTAAATTACTATTCAAACTAGGAATAGTTTTCTTAGCATTCTTGTAGTGGGAACATAAAAACTGGTGTTTTCAAAATAAAAAATTTGAAATTGATACAGTATATATTTTTATACAGTTCTATTTTGAACTAAATTACCCAAATTTTCGTACATTTCGTACATTTAGAAAAATATTACAAACAGTTTTTACTACTTTTTATGTAGGCCTAAAGTTGAACTTTTTCCTTCCGTTACTGAAATTTTTTTGTTTCTTGAGCTAATAACTTTGTAAATTTTACATCAATAAATTTTTACTGGCATATATGAACCTTTCTCTACAAAAATGTTCAAAAACTAAATTTTTCCTAAAAATACAAACTTTTCAACACAATTGTAACATTTTCTACATTTTGTAAGAAACAAACCCTTACTTATTTATATTTGCCATAATCTTTTCTAAAAGGTGAAATCCTTCTTTTTTTTTTGTATAAATATTGTATGCAATTAGGTAAAATTGCAAGGAAGAGAGACAAATAATTTGTTGTTAGTAATGAATCTACAAAATAGACTTACCTTTGAATTGCGACACTTGCAGAAATACTTTGTTGTGGTTGTAGATCCGCTGCCGATATGTTGCCGATTACAGTCGAAGTTATCCGAACCCAAAATCCAACAATTTACGATCTAGACCTCGTCCACTAGGTCGATAGAGAGGCGCGGCGCGGTACCGACCTCCAACAGTATTTCATTTAATCGAAAACGTAGAAAACTTTGTTACCTCTCCTATGGTGCACGTTTTGCGTACCAATTTGAGTGCACTTAGCTAAAAGTATGGGATTTGATAGTTGGAAAGTCTCTAAACAAGCAAGAATTAACTTCAAACCTTCTATACAACACAAACAGCTGGAGCAACCACAGCCTTTCAAATATAGTGATATCCAAGAAAACCTATGTAACAGGGTACTATAACAAGTTTGGGAGTCACTAGTAGGACTGGCCTCTTAATAGAAATTGTATGTACGTGCATGTGTGTATACAAATATTTATGACACTCTAATCTAAAAGCAAAGTATATTGTGTTACATATCAATTTAAACGTGAAACAACAAACTATCCAAATCTGCAAAAATCTCGAAATCAACTTCCCTTAACATAAAAAGTTGATATTCGGAAACTCAGCCACAGAGTTTTTCAGTTCTGTAGTTGCGAACCAAGGGTGGGGAGAAGGAGGAGCCCTGACCCTTCTTGTAAAAGGAGCCTCCAAATTTGGTTGGTAAAGGTTTCCACCTCCAATTATATTTATGTTATAGTACAACAAAATCATTGTACTGACTAGAATTTAAAAAAATAACTGACCAAACTATAAAAACCTACATTTCTTAATTCATTAAGTGGCAATGGAATCACCGTAGAAGAAAGTATAAGTGCGAAATGTTAGTTTCTGCATTGTGCTACAAGTAAAGTAAGTGCTACACAGATCTGGAACAAGAAAAGTAAAATAACGATTTTGAGATTAATAATAGCTTTGAGGAATATTGAACGACTAGGCCTACTCCACAGGAATAGACGACTCCCTTTTTATCCTTGCAGGTAACTGGGCATCAGTTGTATTGGTACCTGTAAATTTACAGATTTTGGCGTAAAACATTTAACGTGGCAGTACCTAGTTTAAAGCTCTCTTGGTACCTAGACCTAATGATATTTTCTCTGTGTTTGTGCTAATCGTCCTCTGAATCTATTCGGAGTACATTATTCAATCAATCAATTAATCTCAAATTTACTTAAATATTTCACCCACTAAAAATCATCCAATCGCAAAAACTCAAAAACCATTGGAGAGGAAATGACCTAAACTTTAATTTTTGCTTTTACAAGTTTTTTCTAAAACTTATATTTACATACGTAATCATCGTTGCAGTTTTTGAGTTTTCTAAAAGAAAATGTCGCGCGAATTTTAATGCGCCGAAACTACCTTTAATTCCCGTTTCTATGTCTCTTCCTACAGCCCGCCCGGTATTTTTTCTGAGTTATATCTGCATACTGAATGATTCATCACACTTTTACCTATCTGAAACTGCCATCCAATCAAAAGTCGGACAAATAGTTCTAAAGTTGTGGGGCGTTTTGTAGACCCTTGCAATTGGTCAGATTTCAACCAATAAAACATCACATTTTGCGTTCAAGATATCTCTTATAATTCGAATTATTTCAATAGATTTTTTTATATCTATTTATAGACCAAAGTGCAATCTTTCGTTTGGTGTATAGCAAATTATATTTGACTGGTTAGATGTTATTCAAAACAGCAGTTGAAAGTTCATATTTGCACAGAACTCATACTACCGCTTGAGTTTGCAAAGCAAGGCTGTTTCCATTGTCATCAACGGTCATATTTTGAATTTTTTTTGTCCGCACGTTTCATTTGTTTCATCTCACTTTTGTAATTCAATTGATTATAAGTAAAACACTTTTATGATAAGGTAATATATAAGTATACAGTTCAATTCTTTGATTTATTCTCTACACTTTGTTATAATAATATTTCGTTTTTGGGCAAAGCATATATTAGTAAATTACGTTTCAATCTAGCCTAGTTTTGTTAACAATCGTGTATTTGGAACATAAAAAGTGGTGTTTTCAAAATAAAATTTGAAATACATAAATGTTTTATACAGTTCTATGTAGAACTAAATTACGAAACTTTTTTACATTTACGAAAAAATTACAAAAAATGTTTACTACTTGTTATGTAGGCCTAAAGTTTTACGTTTTCCTTTCGTTACTGAATATTTTTTGCTTCTTGAAGTAATAACTTTCCAATTTTACATCAGTAAATTTTTTAATTACATATATAAATTTTTTGAACATTTCTATACAAAAAAGGTACAGAACACTTTCGGATTGGTATACAATTACTATATTTGGCGATTTTTTGAAAATATGCTTGCACACACAACGAAATGACTTGGCGTTGCAAAACTTTAACATTGACAGTTGTAGGGTTTTAAATGTGATACTAATAATATTAATAATATAACAACACATAAATTTCTCCCCCTTTTTACAACTATATGTTTCATAAAATTAATTTTAAATATTTAAATTACAACATTTCAGTAAGTCCTATTATAATCTTAAAATCACAAAATATCCACACACACAATTCAATATCCGCAATGCTCACCCTTCCATCCATTAATATGGCCTTAGCAAGCGCAATTAATTTAAATGCGTTATTTATTCATTTCAATAATAATTTTTTTTATAATAATTTTTAACTGTAATGTTATACATCTTTAAAAGTTGATTGGCATATAGCCACCCTTCTTTCCCGTGAGCTTGTTTTCTTTGGTTCGACGTTTTATGTCACCGATTCATATATTTTTATTTCACGAAACATTTTAAAAAAACCAGTTGGTCACTGGCGAAAAACAGATGAAAAGTCAAATTCACAAATCTCAGATTCATCATTAGGAAATACAAATCATTTCTTATCTTATTACATTATTCACCTAATTACAAGAGTAAAAATAAAATACTTCAACATCCATTATAACCTAGAACAAACTTGTCAGTATGGAAAAATAATTGAAAATTTATACTCTCCAAGATCCCATTAGTAAACACAATTAAAA